>PISX010018654.1:0-40052 GCA_004024625.1 Mellivora capensis | reverse complement strand
TTCCTCATATCAGGGATATCATATGATAGTTGTCTTTCTCTGATTGACTTATTTCACTAAGCATGATACCCTCTAGTTCCATCCACGTCGTTGCGAATGGCAAGATTTCATTTCTTTTGATGGCTGCATAGTATTCCATCGTGTATATATACCACATCTTCTTTATCCATTCATCTGTTGATGGACATCTAGGCTCTTATATATATAAAATCTTAAAAAAAAAAAGAAGTTACTTTGGTTTTTAAAATTTAATATTCATTACTTTCAAATTCAAAATTTGCGCTTAAGCTTTCACATTAAATATATCCATTTATTATTTGATTTATAAAGCTAGTAAATTGATGCTGCTTTACTTGGTTAATCATTTTAAACCACTTATTAATTTAATAATTTGAATATTTTTTTCCAAACACATCAATTTTCTGATTAACAAAGCCTCCCAAATTCTTAAGTAATTCTCACAAAACTAATAAACACATCCGGTAAATGGTAAGTTTTCTTAAAAGTTCCAATATAGTGGGGCACCTGGATGGTTCAGTGGGTTAAAGCCTCTGCCTTCGGCTCGGGTCATGATTCCAGGATCCTGGGATCGAGCTCCACATAGGGCTCTCTGCTATGCAGGGAGCCTGCTTCCCCTACCCCTCTCTGGCTACTTCTCTGCCTATTTGTGATTTCTGTCAAATAAATAAATAAAATCTTTAAAAAAAAAAAGTTCCAATATAGTGTATAAATCTTAGAAGGATTTTTAACTTAAAATCAAAAGTCTTAATAGTTAGTTACACCCTTTAAATCCATGTTGCAAGGTTAATTTTTAGATACTTTATTAAACATTAAAAATGTTTCTATTAAATTCTATTAAATATAAGGAGTATTTAAAACACCAAACCTTAGAGACATTTAAAATACCAAATACGCAGATTTTTTAAAAGATTTTATTATTTATTTATTTGACAGACAAGAGATCACAAGTGGGCAGAGAGGCAGGCAGATAGAGAGAAAGGGAAGCAGGCCCCCTGGCAAGCAGAGAGCCCGATGTGGGGCTCGATATCAGGACCCCGGGATCATGACCGGAGCCGAGGCAGAAGCTTTAACCCACTGAGCCACCCAGGTGCCCCTGCAGATTCTTTAATAGAAATATATATAATTTCCTTCATTATTTCTCTATTTAATTCGAAATTTCCCCAGGATTGAGAGATGCGTTCATTAAGAAAACAATTATGTTATCCCAAAAAAGTCTGGGAATACCTTCCCAAGAAATGTCTGGGTTTCTGGGTTTACCTTCTTAGTTAGGAGGGTTCTGTATGATCAGAGTGTCTCCTGTTCTCTGGGTCTTCAATTCATGCCTTCTCTCTAGTGACACCCAAAAGGCAGGGTTCAGCTTTTTCTCTGGGAGAGCAGCCAGCCAGATTTCAATTCTATATGCTTTCTTCTTGCCACCTGCTTCAAAGCTGGTGCTTTCCCTCTCTCAGGATTCCCACGTACCCAGGGAGTGTCTGAAGGCCCTAATCTCCTGCCTGTAGGCCTGGACCAGGCCTGGTCTCCTTGATAACCCACTCCTGTCTGAACCTCTTTGATCTTTCATTGCCTTGTAGTGGGAAGAAAAAATACATAGTTAAGATTAAAAGCAGTCAACAGAACTTCTTTTAGGAGAAAAAAACTGCCTCTGGCTAAAGACCTGGACTTAGCACAGCACTTTCTCAGGCCATTTTGAGTGTTAAAAGGTTAGCCCTGATGGGATGGCAAGAATGAATTAGGAGTCAAATGGCTTAACATGACCTATGAAGAATAAAACTTGAGTTCCAGAAGGCAGCCTGAGAGGGTAGGAGAGAAAAATCAAGGCAAATGGGGAGAGAGGAGCTGAGCTCACGGGTAAGGATGTGGGTGGGTGGGCGGACCCTGTAGGGAGAGGCCTGTGAAAACTCCCTGTCATTCGGAACGGTGCCTGGACCAGTGGAACAGGGAGATGTGCTGTTCTCGGCAGTTCCTTCTGCAGCTTTCTCCTCCGTCAGGACCATAGTGCTGTCCAGGAGAATTAAACCTGAGCTGTGGTGGATCAGAGCTAGGAGAAACTGAGGTAGAGAAGAGTTGGGAGCCCATCCCAACACCCAGGAACAGAGATGTTAAACACGAGTGAAGTATTGACTGGAATGGATGGAAGCAGCAGAAGCATGAGAGACTCTGAAACACGGTCTGAAAGGCTGCGGGGCTTCTGATATGGTGCCAGAAGGGAGGTGAAGGAGGGGACCCATCTCTCCCCGGTCTCTCTATCCCCTCGCCTGCCTCCTATGCCAGGCCCTGGGCCCGGGCTCCTCATGGTGACAGATAAAGGTTCCCAGTTTCTATCTGGCTGCTATAGGGAGGCCTCCTCAAGTACCTGGAAATAAGGCCGTGTTCTGAAAGTCTGAAATCCGCACTTAAAGGATCAACGCAGAAGCTGAAAGGATGGCCTTTGCTAACAGCCCTCTTCAGTCACTTCATTAAAAGAGTAATGAGAGAAAGCACCCAGACCAGGAGGTGGGGGTGGGGGGTCGGGGGTGGTCATCCAGGAAAGTTAAAAGGGAATGACAGAGGCTAGCTTGGGCAGTGACTACCCTGGCTTTGGCCTGGGGAGAGCGAACATTAACAAACAGACTGAACATGATTCCATTCCATGGAATCATGGAATCATGGAATCATGAACAGACTTCTTGTTGGCAAGCTCATTCTTGATGTGGCGATAGAGGCATGGCATTTTTTTTTTTAGCCTGATTCTGTGAGTTGCTTGATTTATCCAGCTGCTGTTGTTCTGATTCTCCTGCACCTCCAGGGGCAGGTCTCTTTGCAGGGAAAGAAGACACTGGTCTCTCACACTCCGGGGAAACCATTCCTTACAAACATTCTAGTTCTTATTGTAGTTGATCTGTTGATATTTTGACTTTATGCATTTTTCAGGAAGTTAGTTAATTCGACTCAGCCACTTAGCGATGGTTCTGTTCTCAACATGCTTATAAAAATCAGGTTTCGGGATCTGCTGGGTTGAGGACTCCTACCAGAGCTGGGACTGGTACCCTCACTAAGGGGACATCCCCAGAGACCACTAATCTTTCCTGTTATTCCCCAGGACACGTGGTAACCGGGTACGACATTAGAGAGCCACAGCCCACCCTGAAGGTCCAGAGGAGGATACTCGGAGATAACAACTGTGTCATATCTTAAAAGACTGAGTAAAGCTTTGCAGATAAACAGAGATGTGCAGAACATTCCCAGCATAACCCAGGGCACAGAGAAGAGAATTAGCATGCTGAGTTGTGGGAATAACACATTTAAGTTACGGGATGGCTGGAGAAATAGATAAGGGTTACATCAAGGAGAACCTTGAATCTCCTGGGTAAAAGGGGGTCATTTGAGTTTCTAAAGCTAGAGAATGACAGGGCAAATTTGGTTTTGCCACTCCAGCATGATTTCTGAAATCAGTCTGACTTCAAGAAGGAGCTAATCCAGAGGCAGGTAGGAGGTTATAGTCCAAAAGAAAAGATAATTATGAATTATTGTAGTGCAAAAGAAACATTTCAGAATCAAATAGCAGCAGGACTTAATGTTCGGACACACAATGTCAAAAGGAAGCTTCGGTAAGGGAGATAGAAGGCCAGGAGGGATACCCACGTTCTGGTTTGGGTGTTCAAGTGGACAGCAGTGCCATGAATTCACATATGAAACAGAGGGGGAGAGCACCCCAGAGTTTGTTTTCTAGAATCAAAGGGGTGTGGGATTACACAGCGTGAAAATAAGGTTAGTTTTGAAAATGCTAATTTGAGGTATGTGTGAGATTTCCAAGTGGAGATGTTCAGCATTCCATTTTATGTAGTTTTGGGGGGTTCTCAAGAGGAAAACCCTCAAGCAGGTTAATGGGCTCCCACGGCTGTGGTATAGGCTGCTCCTGAAGTCAGTGCTAGACTTAAAGATTTGTAAGTTCTCCCCATAGATGTGATAAAGTCTGAGACTGGACTTGCTTGTGCTCTCTTACTCTCTCTCACAAAGAAAATCTTAAAAAAAAATTGGCAAACGATCTCCAGATTTTGTGTCTTCTATTCATTATAGAGAGTCTTTGTGATGGTCAAAAATATGGGAAGGGTAGAGAAAATATTTGCAGTCCTGGAGATTCTTAACCAGTGACCATAACTAAATCTCATGAATTAAACGATCATCTTTCAAGCTGGTACTAGACTCTGTGTCTGGGAGAAAGAACCTAGGGCTCATCCAGGGGATGCTGGTCTATGTATATATATTATATTGCATCAAATACATGTAAAATCCTGTCTACAAGATGTCACAGACTTAGTTATTAAATGCAAAGTCCTCCGGTAACGCCACCCAAAGGCATGACGTTCTCCTGTCATGGTTCTTCTTACACACAGGTTCTAGACAAACAGACACCCACCCACAACCCAAAGAGCAACGTCTTCACGCTGCTGCTCAGGGATGCCCATGTCCCCAGCGCCTCCATGGAGCTGTGGGAAAAGGCGGTACATGGAAGAAATCTCCAATTTCTTTTGGAACCATGAGTGTTCCAGGACTGAATGCTGGGAGGGGAAGCAGGTTAATGGGCTCCCACGGCTTTGGTATAGGCTGCTCCTGAAGTCAGACCAGAGATTAAAGGATTGATGATGGGAATGCAGGAGTTCAGTGATAAGAAAAATAGAGAGTAAGGATACTCTGGGGAAAGGTTTTAAAGGAAGCGTGGGGAAATATGGGAAAAGGTGGCTAAAAGCGTAGGTTGGAGCTGGTTTATGGGTACTGTGTACCTTCCCCCATACATTCTATCTTTTCCATTAAGTCACTCAGAATTGTTCAGAAGAAAGAATTTTGCTTTCCTTTGCCTTGATGAGCCTAGACTTGGAATTTCATTAGCCTCTCCTTCCCACCTCTAATTTATTCTAAAATATTGGATTTATTCTAAAAGCCTGTGTGTTGGGTTCTGTTTTAGGTTCTTAGGAATATAGGGATAACTAAGAAGGAGGAGGCCATTTCTCTTTGCTTTCTGAGGCAAGCAGCTAGAAAACAGAAAATATCAGGTATTACAAAAAAATGAAATCAAAACCAGTTAGAACTGAGAGTTAGACAGTTAGAGTTAGAACATGTGGGCTACTTTAGGACTGTCAGCAAGGGCCTCTCTCAGGCGGTATTGTTCAGGCGAAGACCTGACTGAGAAGGGAGCAGCATTTGAAGGTCTGTGGCTGACCACTCAAAGGCAGAGGGAACGGCAAATGCAAGCTCTTCCTAAGCTGAGAAAACAAGAAGGACAACGGCTGGAGGGAAATGAGCAAGGGGAAGGAGAGGTGGAGGAGGAGGTTGGAGAGATGGGCTCCAGCTGGGGTAAGGAGTCTGGATTTTACTGTAAGGGCAATAGGGAGCCGCTGAAGGTTCTACACAGGCGACAGACATGACTCTATTAATGGGTTAATAGCGCTCTTTCGCTATGATGTGGATAAGAGATCGTAGAGGGCAGAGAATGGTATCAAAGACATCAGGAGGTAACTGCAGTATATAATTCAAGTGCCGGGTTTGAGCAGGTGGAGCCAGAGGAGGAAGGGGAGAAACAGTGAGATTCTGGGTCTGTTGCTGATAAGTTAGGTGCAGGAAGTAAAAGAGAAAGGATTCAGGGATCATTGTGAAGTTTAGAAATGGGCAACATGAACTTTCCTTATTTGCTGCGGCTATTATATACTTTAAGAAAATTTAAAATTTTAGGGGCACCTGGGTGGCTCAGTTGGCTAAGCATGTCTTTGGCTCAGGTCATGAGCTCAGGGTCCCGGGATCAAGCCCCACATCGCTGAGCTCCCTGCTCTCCCTCCGCCCCTCCACCCGCTTGCACACACACTCCCTCTCAAATAAATAGAATCTTTTTTAAAAAACTTAAAATTTTAAACTATAAAAGCAATATGTATTCATGCAGAATATCTAGCACATACAAAAAGTAAAATTAAGAAATAGAAAATATTCATGACCCCATAATTCACTAATCTTTTGGTACATTCATTTTTTCCTAACCTTTCTATCTTTGAGGAAATATTTTCCTGTGTAATAAAATAATACATATTAGTTAGGAAAAATATAGAAAAAATAAACATGAAAACCAAAATCACCCAAGTATAACCACAATTAATATTTTTGTGAATAATATATACATATGTAGTCAACTTATTTTGAACATTCTTAATTATCTGGCTTTGTATTTGGTTCTTAAATTTTTTATTTGACACGAACTTTACTTCATTATCACCAAAATTATTTTTAAAGTATTATTTTATACTATATATAATACTATATATTATTTTATACTATATTTTATACTTTATTTTATACTTTATTGTCATTTTATACTTTATAAGTATTATTTTATACTTTACAAGCCTTACTTGTAACCTTACTAACCTTACTAACGGTCCCCAGGTTGCTGAATTTTAGGAAGTTTGCCTTCACATTAACCTTCTTTCCTTCCCATCCCAACTTAGAAATAACTGACTTGAATCTTGCACTTGCTCAAAGAAATCTAAGCTTTACACAGGGTCTTCTCATCCTGACCTCCTTGAGTCCCCCCTCTGCCCTCACTCCCATCCACCCAACCCCACCACAGAGCACGGCAAGGCTGGCAGAGCCCTCTGTGGTGGCCTGCCTGCCATCATCATTTGCAACGCAAAAGGAAAACACACCTGAATGTGCTTCAGGAGAATCGTTGCATGAGCTCTCAAGTATAACCTTTTATCTAGGAATGAGTTCCATCCAAGTGACTAGCTTTAAGCCACAGGGCCTGCAGACATTCCTGGAACCATCTGCTAATGGCACAGACAGGGTCATGCCCATTCACCGTGTAAGGCCACTCGGAACACCCCACCTCATGGCCCAGGACCCTCCTGAAGAGGGACACAGGTGCCTGCCTCCTGGTCTCCAGCCTTGTTCTGAACGGCTCTCACATCGACCCTACTTCTGACCCCCACCTCCTCCATCCACCTCCCCACCTTCCAGTGGGCATTAGATAGGATCGATTGATACTACTCGCTCAGTTCAGGTGGTCGATGAGAAAGCCCAGCAGTCCCCTACCCCCACCGCCGGAGAGAGGTACTTCGCGATCAATCATCTGACAGATGGATGGAAGATACACTCTTCATTTACATCATTTCGATTACGTTCTTCCCATAGGCAGAGAGTGCCACGGTTGGCAGCCTGAAGGGAATTGGTTTTATTTCTAAACTACAGACGAGGGGCGCCTGGGTGGCTCAGCTGGTTGAGTCTTTGCCTTCCGCTCAGGTCGTGATCACAGGGTCCTAGGATGGAGTCCCGCATGGGGCTCTCTGCTTGGCAGGGAGACTGCTTCCTCCTCTTTCTCTCTCTCTGCCTGCCTCTCTGCCTACTTGTGATCTCTCTGTCAAATAAATAAATAAAATCTTAAAAAAGAATAAACTACAGATGAGTCCGAGTTTGTAAATCATCAGAGCCCCAGCAACTGTCCCACCAAACGTGCTTCAGCTACACGCGTCTGAGCGGCTGCGGAGTAGAAAGCTGATGGATAATAATATTTAATATTTGCGCTGTAGGATGTTTCCACGCTGGCTCTCCCAAATTACCACATTTGCTCCTGACAACAACTTGTTGAGACAGACAGAGCTGATATTTTTATTTCCAGTTGACCGGCTTAGTTCATCAAACATTTATCGATCGGTTTGTATACACCTGTCCTGATGCAGGGCAGGGCGGGATCTCGTGGGGAGGGTGGTATCGTTTCTACCCTCAAATTGTTCACAGTCTCATGGGAGACACAGATACAGTAACTCACGGAAGGGTGACGTGGTGAGCAGTGTGGGAAGTGGCAGGAACAAACTCTTACAGGCACCCAGAGGGAGGGGTAGGGTGGGCAGGGAGAAAGAGATGTCGCTGAGGGCCTCAAGGGGCCAGGTCCTGGGCTAGGGCCTTGCTGCTCCACGTGGGGTCCACAGACCACCAGTTCTTACGTAGCCGGGGAGCTTGGCAGAAATGCAGAATCTCGGGCCCCACCCCAGACCCACTGATTCAGAATCCGCATTTTCACAGGACATTCAGGACACCTCTGGGTCCATTAAAGGTTGAGGAGCATGAGGCTAGGTTATTTGCATATTTTATTTCCTTCACAACCCAGTGAAGTAGATGTTTGCTTCATATTATAGCTGAGAGAGGGACTTGCGTAATTCTGTCCCGTCACACAGCTCTGTCACGGAGCTGGAATTTGAACTCCAAGGACTCCAAGCCGCATTTACTACTCTGTACTGCCAGTTACTGTCCCCCCAGAGTCTCAGGGAAACTCTGGAGGGAAGATGGACTGTCCCAGCTGTGCTGTCTCAGGCGGAAGTGGCCAGGTCTTCATCCCCACCGTGCCCAGTCACCAGACGCCCAGGCAGGACGTGACCTCAGATGACGTGGGTCTCTGCAGCTGGGCACACCCAGAGAGAGGAAGTTGTCTGGGGACAGGGGCGTGGCATGTCCTTGCAGCTGTATCTTCCCTTCATCTGCATTTCTGTCCCCTCACTGGTAAAATGGAAATATTAGTCGTGGGTCCCTCCTGGAGTAACTGGGGGATTATATGCCTGGCAAATAACTCAGGATGCTAGTTATTATTACCTGCCCTAATGAGATATTCACTGTATACTTTCTCCTTTGGGAAGACTCAGGTTTTGAAAATCTGAGGGCTATAAGAGGATGTCAAGCCCAATTCCCAGCTTGCCACGGAGCATTCTCACCCTCTCCCCCAGCGCTCCAGGTCTCATCATTTCTCAGGACATCCTGGTGGAGTGAAGTTGAACTAGGCAAAAGGAAAGATTTGGGGAATTTAAAGCAGGGAGATACCATGTCAGACTTGTGGTTTAAAAAGATCTTGTGAGTTGAATCCTGAAGGATGGACTAGCGGGTGTATTATCTGGGTACATACTACTCAAAATAAGACACAAACAAGAGAGTTTCTTTATTTCTGAAAGTGTGTGGTCCAAAAGTGTCAAAAAGTGAGTGGTCAAGGGCCACAGAGGTGTCACTACTTTATAAGGCCACTCAGGGACCCAGGTTCCTATTACTCTTATTGATCTACTATCCCCTAGGACGGTAGTTCTCAAAGTGCAGTCCCGGTACCAGCAGCATCAGTATCACTGGGGAATTTATTAGAAATAAATATGGATGGGACCCAGCAACCTATGTTTTAATAAGTACTTCAGGTGATTCTGATGAACACTCAAGTGCAAGAAACACTCACCTAGGACCATGTCCCCATCAATCAAGTCCCAACTGTGTGACCAGCCTACAAGAAGGTGGAAAAGAAAGTCAGAAGAAAGCAAACCATTCCCTTTTCAAAGAAAATGCCTAAGAGTTGAAGGCATCACTTCTGCTGACCTCCTATTGGCTGGAACATAATCATGTGGCCATGTGGCTTACCCAGCAGTAGGGAATCTTGGGAAATGTAGTCTCTAACTGGGCAGCTTATATCCAGTTAAAACTAGAGGTTCTCTAATAAAGAAAAATCAAGGAATGCATTCTGTCAGAGAACTAATTGCCTTTGTCATTATTGCACTGGGACAGGTAAAAAAGTGAGGGGCAGAACTAAAGCAGTGGGTATATTTTGGAGAGAAAAGAATGTAGGATTTGAGAAAGAGATTCTCTTTTGATGACAGTTTTGATCTTACGGTGAGAGGAGGAGGAGAAACGGACAGCTCCGAGGTTTCTTGGTAAATAGACACCCATCACATTAATGGGGTAGAGATTCTAATGGAAGGGATAGGAGAGGAGAATATAGCCTTGATACTAAATGTAATGAACTAGAGATGACTCAAGAATATCCAGGTAGACATCCAACTCTGTAGACAGTTGGAAACACTTGTCCAAGGACCCTAGGGAGGGTTGGCGCTAGAGACAGATACTTGGCAAATTCCATGGTATTCAGAGCCTGGATGTGAGCAGGACTCCCCCAGGTGTGACATGAAAAGAGGGATCAGTGCTAGGGAACACTGGCATTCTAGAGGTGAGTGCACTAGAAGAGAAATGAATAAAGAGTGGTCAGAACTATAGGAGGGTCGGAGACCAGGAGATTAGAGAGGTCAAGGAAGAAGAAAGGAGGCTTTAGGTCAGGGCAGGTGCTAGTGCCAAATGCTGCAGCAGTGACACATAAGACCAATGCTCAGAAGTGATCTTTGGTGACTAATGAGAAAAGCCGAGATGCAGCTTAAGGGATATGCCCAGGGTTCCACAGTTAGTGGCAGAACCAGGACCAGCCATGTGTTCTGGGTCTTTTCTTCCCATTAGAAGGGGCCCCAGCAGCCACTGTTGCTCTCTTCCTAAGACTATGCTGACACAGAAAGCCTCAGCATTCTTCCTGACACCAGGCTGGGCTATAAAAACTGTCCTCTGGATTGTGGCCCTCCGTCCATCTGTAGGACTGGTTTCCAAAATTATCAGGGTTCTTTCTGCCTCCTGTTTGCCTGAAATCAGCCACTCTGAGTCTAATTGTGACACACCAGCTTGGTTTATGGGCTTTTTTATTTTTCCTCCCAAGCATTCCACAGTCACGTCGCCTTTGTCCTTGTGGCACACCTTGCCCTGCATCCCAGTTTCAGAGCCGGGCAAAATAGTTGTCACACCCCTCTATCCACCATGTTCTGTCAGCTCACTGCCGGAAACTGGAGCCTGATGACTAGAAAAGACTGACCCAAGTGCAAATCCACGGCACTGCTGATCTTGTCTGCCACAAATTTTTTTAAAGTACAGGCAGCTTGGTTTGCTAAAGACACCGGGCGCCTGGGTCAAGGACATAGTCCACCGATGTGACCATATGCTCTAGGCTGCCTGTTGGTCTTGAGGTTGGTTGATCTTGGAGTTGGCACCATACAAAGTCGCTTATTGCCAAAGTGCTTAGTTTGATTTTTATTATTTTATATTCCTAAATCTTTGACAACAGTGCATCAGGGGTCTTTCAAGTTAGCTGAGTTCTATGGCAGCTTCCAGCATCCTGCTCCTGGTGAATATTTTTGCCTGTTGGAAGGACTCTGCAGTTACAGGCAGAATCCGACCACCTACCAATGGGCTTGTTGTCAATCCTGAGTCGTGTGCTGACTGTAAATTGGCCCTGGGTTTTTATATATCTTGTGAGATCTCTGTGGGAACACAGTCATTACAATACAGCAGTTCCTGTCTTGAGTACTGTTGATAGTTTTTTTAAATTATTTTATTTCCTATTAATATGACATAGACTCTTGATAAACCAAATAACATAGTCACACATTCCACATTCCCTGTTTCATAGAAAAATGTAACTTCAAAATCTAGATTGAATAAATGGAGATCTGTTATGCAGCTGTGCACTACTGTAACAGGTAAAACCGACACTCTGTCAATTTTGGCATGTTGGATGACCTTATTTAGTGATTTCCTATGACATAGAACAAAGGTTAGTAGCTGTCAGCAGAAACCAGGCAGAAATACTACTTGTAAATACTACTCCTGGTTCTAAAATATATACTGAATCAGCTCACACTTCACTTTGGGCTGCTACCACCAAAATCCAAGCCATCGTGACACTCTCCCTGATCTGGACTATGTGACGCCCTGCACCCATTTTCTACACTGAAGCTGGGCTTGTCTTATAAGTAAAATGGATCATGTCTTTCATCTGCTTAAAACTTATCTGTGTTCCTTCTCATCTCAGAATAAAATCCAAGCTCCCCATGGTCTATGAGGCCGTATGTGATTGGACTTGTCTGAGTGTCCCATCTCATGTTATACCCCTCTCCTCCCCCAAGGAATAATCTGTCTACACTATCTCTTTTCCACTTGTCATGCTCTGCCCATACTGACTTTTCTATTTCTCGAACACAGGGCCACCATGTGTGGATATGCAGGTTGTGCACTGTAGAACCCCAGGAGGGGCATTCAGTAGGCTGCAGGGTGAATGATGCTCCCTGGAACTGTGCAGTATGGCAGCCCAGCTTATACACACTGAGCTCTTTCCCCTTGCAACATTTTGGTACTTGCTGGTCCTTCTGCCTGGCATATCCATCTACACAGCTGGCTCCTTCTTGTCATCCACTGGACAAATATTCCACAAAACACCACTCTCTACCAAGCAGAACTGGCTACATAATTTGGAGAGCCCAATGCAAAACAAAAATAAGCTCAGTTTCAGCTTAAATGTCACTTTTCCAGAGGGATCCTTCCTAAACTCCCCAAGCCAAAGGAACCTTCTGATCAGTGTGTGGAGGCAAGCTAAGGACCCCCTTTCCTTTCCAGGTAAAAACCATAGCATTTCAAATTATAGTTGAAACAAAGATCCTTAGTTCCACTAGCACTGTGATTTTAGGCTGAACACCCAATCAATGTAAAAGGTTTTGTTTTCCCCTTTAATGAGGTTTTGGGACGGTTGTCATTTCTCTATAAATTGGTCTTGAAGGCAAAGATGGGACTCATAAGCCAAGGAGAACTTTGGTATATAAAGATCAAAAAGGCCCCATTACAACATTATAAATTGAAAAATGAGGGGTGCCTGGGTGGCTCAGTGGTTTAAAGCCTCTGCCTTCAGCTCAGGTCATGATCCCAGGGTCCTGGGATTGAGCCCCATATCGGGCTCTCTGCTCAGCAGAGGGCCTGCTTCCTTCTCTCTCTCTGCTTGCTTCTCTGTCAAATAAATAAATAAAATCTTAAAAAAAAAGAAAAATGACACTATAGTTGGATTTTTTTCTAATAAAAATTGACAAAGCAGGGCACCTGGGTGGCTCAGTGGGTTAGAGCCTCTGCCTTTGGCTCAGGTCATGATCCCAGGGTCCTGGGATCAAGCCCCACATCGGGCTCTCTGCTCAACAGGGAGCCTGTTTCCCTCCCTCTCCCTCTGCCTGCTTCTCTGCCTACTTGTGATCTCTGTCTGTCAAATAAATAAATAAAATCTTTGAAAAAATGACAAAGCCCATTTTATAGAGATAGGGATTTCATATATAATAACAAACTCAATTATATTTTAAAGTTTAGTAGAAATTGCACAGTTACTAATTGGCTAGCATGTATTTCCCTTGGCCTTTGGAAGTTCAAGTTTTTGCTTTGCTGAATTAAATCAAAATTATTTAAGTATACTTTTATCCTTGAAAAAGTATAATTTGGTTGCTTATAGCACTATGAACTTTCTTATTTAAAATAGTTAGTTCAATATATATTTATTAATGTTGGATGATAAAGTTCCAAGTATGATATTTGACTCAGAAAAAAGGATGCAGAGGACAGCTTCTTTAAATATAAGATCTTCTCACCTTGTTATGAGTTTCTCTCCTATTCCCAGGAATCTAATACACTCTGCCTGAATAACAGGAGATGTAAAAAGTTTAAGACTCTGTGACAGTGAGATAAGGCAAAAACATGTAATTTTCAGAGAGCCTGCCATTCTCACCATCATCCTCTGACGAAGCAACACCATATGGGGCCTCAGATATGGTTTTCTGAAGTGAATTACCCTTGGGTTCCTGCCAGAAGCAAAACAGTAAAAATGCAACTTCCTAAAAGCACTCGTAACCAAGGGAGAAACAAGCTTCTGCCCCAATTCCTGCTAATTTTGTAAAAGTAGCTATTTAAGAAAAAAAAGGAAGAGAAAAGAAACAGGCTTAAGAATGATAGGAGTTTATACTTGTGTGATGTGAAGAACGAAAGCAAAAGCTAAACCTGCATATGGTGCCTCACTCAAGACGTCTCGTCCCAGACCAAGTTGTGAAGGAAGGAAACCCCAACTTCCTGCCTTCTTGCCCTGCTCGCTTCAGAAGAATATCCGATAAACTCATCTACACTGAAGTATAAATGACAACACGTGATTCATGGATTACCTTCCCTAGGAGTATTCGCTTTAAAGCAGGAAAATAGATTTGTGGCCAAATAGTTCAAAGTTGAAAGTTTTCGAGGTAGAATTTCCAGAGTCCAACAGTCATCCATAGACCAACTATTCGGTCTTGAGAGAGATGTCTGTGTTTGCTAGTCCTTGTCATCCCTCTCTCTCCATTTCTCTCTCTCCTCTGCCCCGGCTTCAACCCCTTGGTTTGGAATAATTTTAGATTTACAGGAAAGCTCAAAAGATACGACAGAGAGCTCCCCCAAATCTCTTCCCCAGTTACTCCTGTCAACATCTTATATGATTGTAGTACTTTGTTGAAACCAAGAAACTAAGATTGGTCCATTACTATTTGCCACACTCCGGACTTTAGTAGGGTTTCACTGGTTTCTCCAGTAATGTTCTGTTTCTGTTTGACCCGATGCATTTAGCTCACTCTCTTTTACACTCAGTCTCATCAAGCTCTCATGCCTGGAACTCCATAAAAACAGCTCCCATCTCGGTCATCAGTGACCATCATTCAGCCAAAGAAGCTGAGTGGCAGCCAACAAGATGCCAAAGTCTTAATTATCATATGATCTCATGCATATGTGGAATTTCAGAAACAAAACAGAGGACCATAGGAGAAGAGAAAGGAAAAAAGTTAAAAAAAATAAAACAAGATGAAATCAGACAGGTACACAAACCGTAAGAAACTCTTAACTGTAGGAAACAAACTGAGAGTTGCTGGAGGGGGGAGGGAATGGGGTAAGTGGGTGATGGACATTAAGGAGGGCACGAGATGTAATGAACACCGGGTATTATAGAAGACTGATGAATCACAGCCTCTGCCTCTGAAACCAATAATACATTATATGTTAGTTAATTGAATTTAAAATTTTTTAAAAAGGGAAAAAAAAAAAGAAAAATACACCTTAAAACCAATAGTGAAAAAAAAAAAAGATGTCTAAGTCTTTTCTCAGTATTCATTTCAGAGTCTTCGTTGGATGCAACTGTTCCCTTCCTCCCCCTGAGAACTCTTGTTGCTTGACCTTTCTCTTGGCCATCTTCCCACCTCACTGGTTTCCCTTGCTCATTCCTCCTATTCTTCCCTCCTGCTAAGCAATGGAGGGACCCCAGGCTCAGCCCTTGGGACTCTTCTCTTCTCAATCAACACATTCCCCAGGTGTTCTCATCTAGTCACATGCTGGTGAAGGTCACCTCTTTGTGATGACTCTGGTTCTTTGTCTCTAACCCAGATCCCTCTGAGGAACCCCGGACGGACCTACCTATAGCTGCCACTCAACATTTCATTTGCATGCTAACAGGAGTCGCAAACTCACAGGTCCCACACTGAACTCTTGACCTGTGCCCTTGAACCTGCTCCTTCCCTGGTCTTCTCCACATGGCAGCTCCATTCCACAAGGGGCTCAGGCCAAAAATCTTAGGATCACTTTTGACTCCTCTTTTTCTTTTATACCCCCACATCCAATCCATTGGCCAATCCAGCTCTGCCTTTGAAGCTATCCTGATTCTAACCACTTTTTACTATACCCATTGCCATCCTCCTGGTCCAAGTCACCATCTTTCAACCTGGATGACTGCAATAGCCTCCAAATTGTTCATCCTGCCTCTGCCCTTATCCTGCTCCTGCTTTCCCACCACCCCAATTTATTATCAACATATGGACACTTTAAAAAAATTATTTTAAAGATATTATTTATTTGACAGAGAGAGACACAGCAAGAGAAGGAACACAAGCAGGGGGAGGGGAAGAGGGAGAAGCAGGCTTCCGCTGAGCAGCGAGCCTCATGCAGGGCTCAATCCCAGGACCCTGGGATCATGACCTTAGCCAAAGGCAGACACGTAATGTCTGGGGGTACCCCCAGGTACCCCATATGGATACTTTTTAAATGTAAGTCTGATCATGTTAGTGCTTTGCTCAAACCCTCCAATGGCTTCTGTTCTTAGTCAAAGTAGAATCTAAAGCCATTACTGAGACTACAAGGTACTACATGACCTGCCACCTCCCCTCACTCTGTCTTATTATCTACCATGCTCTATCCTGTTTATCCCTCTCCCACCACAATCACCTCCTTGCTCTATCTTCAATTTCCCAAGCATGTTTTGCCTCAAGGCCTTGTACTCGTTACTGCCTCTGCTTGGAATGTTCCATCTCTGGATGTCTGCCTTACTTGCAGGGCAGGAAGATAAGGCAGCAACGTAGGGGGACCAGCTCCCCCAGGTTTTCCAGAGACTGTACTGATTTTGAAAGTAAAAAGTCTTGTCTCCTAGGGACCCCTTCAGTTTCTGGCAAACAGGGAAAACTAGTCACCTAGCAGGGGTAGGTATGGGTAGGAGGTTGCAAGCATTTACTATCTTGATCACAGAAGGTCTCATGGACAAGGAGACATTTGGGCAAAGTCTTGACAGAGGTGAGAGATTGGGTTTGTCATTCCTTAATGTTGTATGATTCCTGGGGGCCTGTCTACAAAATCTGTTGAGCACAGATAAAGGAAACCCCAAAGATCATAAAAAAATAACAACTTAAAAGGGGTGCCTGGGTGGCTCAGTCTGTTAAATGACTGCCTTTGGGGCACCTGGGTGGCTCAGTGGGTTAAGCCTCTGCCTTCGGCTCAGGTCATGATCTCAGGGGTCCTGGGATCAAGTCCCGAATCAGGCTCTCTGCTCGGCAGGGAGCCTGCTTCCCTCTCTCTCTTTCTCTCTCTCTCTCTCTCTCTGCCTGCCTCTCTGCCTACTTGTGATCTCTCTCTGTCAAATAAATAAATAAATAAATAAATAAATCTTTAAAAAAATGACTGCCTTTGGCTCAGGTCTTGATCTCAGGGTCCTGGGATCAAGCCCCTCATTGGGCTCTCTGCTCAATGGGAGTCTGGTTCTGTCTCTGACCCTCATCCCACTTGTTTTCTTTCTCTCTGCCTCTCAAATAAATAAATAAAATCTTTGAAAAAATACATCTTAAAATGTTGTTTTTAATGACTGAACTCTCAGATTTTATGAGATCTACAAAGAATTGTGGCCAATGAGGCTTTCAAGCCCAGTGAACTTGGAGTCTTGGCTCTACTGCACGACCTTGAGCAAGCTATTTAATTTTTCAAAGCCTGGTTTTTCTCATTTGTAGGATGAGGATTACAAAAACCTTAAGGATTATTGTATAGATTAAAAGACTGATTGTATATAAAGTATTTGGAACCATTCTGGCATGTAACAAACAATTATAATCCATTATTTTGTTCTCTCACCATGTTTTTGGTGGGGCATCAATATTAGTCAATCTAAGTGCTGTTGTATGCAGGACACAGGGATAATCCAGACCTATGGAAAGGGAGTTATAGAAAAAGAAGGCTATTAAGGGGGGAGGCATGAAAAATAAGAGTTAATTTTGATACTTCTTTTTATTTTATTTGTTTGTTTGTTTGTTTGTTTACTTTTAAGTAGGCTCCATGCTGGGTGTGGAGCTCAATGCAGGGCTCAAACTCACGACCCTGAGATCAAGACCTGAGCTAATATCAAGAGTTGGTCGCTCAACCGATCAAGCCACCCAGGCACCTATAGGTACTTATTTTTAAAGGATTTTTGAGGGGCGCCTGGGTGGTTCAGTGGGTTAAAGCCTCTGCCTTCGGCTCGGGTCATGATCCCAGGGTCCTGGGATTGAGCCCTGCATTGGGCTCTCTGCTCCGCAGGAAGCCTGCTTCCTCCTCTCTCTCTGCCTGCTTCTCTGCCTACTTGAGATCTCCGTCTGTCAAATAAATAAATAAAATCTTAAAAAAAAATAAAGGATTTTTGAGCTAACTGTATGTTTATATTCAGTTATAAGAAATAATAGCGATCCCATGTACCTTTTACCCTGTTACCCTGAATGGTAACTTCTTGCATTACTATAACACAATACCCCAACCAGGAAATTAATATTGATACGGTTCATAGTAGGTACTTACCATTTTGTTACTGAAACTAAGACCATCATTTTCATGGGGTTCCACCTTCAGGAGTGGGGAGGCCATGGGCCAAAGATGATACATCAGTGCTGGACTATTCCTTTCAGTGCTGGACTACAGCAGTGGGGGCCTCACCTGGCTCTTTCTGCTCCAAATCCCTACATCAGACTCTGCTTCTGATAGGATCACTTCTTAGCAATGCTCACTTTTGTCTCCAACATAATCAAAGCTACCACTTATCCAATGTTTACTATGACCACAGGCTCTGTGCTAAATACTTTTCATGCATTATCTCAATCTCTGCAAAAGCCCTATGAAGGTAAGTGATAATACTGTCTCCAATTTATAAATGATGAAATATAGGTCTAGAAGATGAAGTAATCATGTATCTAAAAGTAAGAGAGCTGAGATTCAAATGCAGGACCACCTGATTCCAAGGCTGTTCTTACCCACCCACAGACCCTGCCCACACTAGTGGCAGAACATAGTGCAAAGAGACTGGATGAACTGTGGCCTATGACAGGCACTGTCTTTCCTCCCTCCATGAATTCAGTTGAGTTGGGGAGGCAGAATATGAAAACATACATGATCGTACAAGGCAGTATATGGAAAGCACCAATCCAAGGTTCTCCAGGAACACAGGGAGCAGGGCAGTCAGCAGAGGCTTTCTGTGGGAAGCAGATGGGGCAGAGATGGGCTGGGCCTTGAAAGTGGGCCTGGACTTACACATGTGGAAAGCCCATGAGGGGTAGAGCTCACACTGATGGCACTCATGTTTCACCCTACCTTCCCAGGTCTCCCTCTTCCCCTGTAACCACACAGATATGGGTAGCCTTTCTTCAGAATGCATAATAACCCTAACAGCTAACACAAGCAGAGGGCTCACAGTGTGCTACTCATGGTTCCAAGAGTTTTTATATATCGTAACTCATTCGGTCTTCACAACAACCTGTAACCTAAGGACCACTATTAGCCCCATTTTGCAGTTGAGGATATTGAAGCACAGAGAGGTTAAGTAACCTGCCCAAGGTCACCCAGTTACTAAGTGAGAGCCAGAATCTGAACCCACGCAGTTTGGGTCTGGACTCCCTGCTTCTGTCCTTGGTGTCAGAAGTCTAGTATAATTTTTGCTTCCCTGCATGCAAGCGTTTGCTGAGGTCTTGTCCTCTACTTGGCAAGTCCTTCTTACACATCTCTATCTAGAAAACCTCATCTGGTCAAAACTCAAATTAAATAGCATAACAGCAATCACCGTAGAGGGAGCGAGCCCTTTCTGAACAACAAACTTCTGTGATTGGCCAGGGCCCAGTGAGCCCCATTTCATTTTCACAATGATCCTGCGAGGTTTTTCTAAATGAGGAAACTGAGCCTCAGAGATATTAAGTAACTTGCTCAAAGGCTGAGGTTCCCATCTAAAACCTAAGTCTGCCTCTCTGTAGCTCATGTCTCAAATCCCTCCCTTCATTGAAGCCCTCCTCCCCTACAGTCACACCCACCAACAGTCATGCCTATCCCTGCTCTGCACTGGCTGCATGCATTCCGCACCTGCTTAGAAATCTGCACACATGGTCTTGATGATCTTCTCAGTTACATGCTTCTTCAGCCAAGCGTGGTTCCAAATGTCTGGGGCCACAGGGCGTACTTCATAGCACATACAATCTCAAGATTCTAGAGCTGGGAAGCACCCAGAGATAATCAGATCCACTACCCACCCCAGAGTCTTCTACAATGACCCTTGATCATTCATTCATTCATCAATGAATGCCTGCTATGTGCCAAGCATGTCCTAAATCAAGGGAATACAGCAACAAAGAGAACAGGCCAAATCCCTCATCTCCAAATGGTTCCATTCTAATTTGGGAAGATTGACAATAAACAAGGGGAAACAAAGAATGGCATGTGTGCATGCAAGAGAGACAGACAGAGAGACAGAGAGAACGTAGGCCAGTGGTAGCCCTCTGAAAAGGATTTCTCCCTTAAAGTCTGTCATCCACCATTTTCTTGTATATGTCTAGGTACAGAAAGATTCTTCCCTTGAAAGGCATCCATTGCATTTTTAGCAAGCTCTGATTGTTCTGAAGTTTATTGAATCTTCTCCCATGACTTCTACCCTTTGTCCTGAGTTCTGCTTTCAGTTACTATACCTGGTAAGCCTAACCCACTTCCTAGGACAGAGAGCCCCTCACCTGCTCTAGGACAGCTGTGTTTCCTTCCAGTAGTTCCCCCAAAACCCCCACATCCTCAGTTCCTTCATCTGCTTCCTGAATGGCAGAGTTTCAATAGCTAACCCGCAGGTGGCTGCCCTCCTTTCAATGCACTGTCCTTTATCTAAGAAAGGAACATGGGTTGATCAGTGCAGAATATTCCAGAGTATTGCTCACTGAATATGGACTCAGTATTATGTAAAAACAGAACAACAAAACAAAATGTGTTTTTAAGCTCTATCCTAGTTAGAGCTTCCGTCCTCCCTGGGGAGAGCCAGCCTAGCATCTTCAGAACCTGGAAACTAGGGGAAAATTCTGGGGCCAGTGGAAGGGCAAGCCTTTCCTTCCTCAGTGGGCTTACATTCAGTGGGAGTTCCTAGAAGGAGGCAAGAGAGGGAGTCCAAGGTGAAGAGTAGCAGGATGGGGAAGAACCTGCATAGAGGCAGAGGTCCTGGCAGGTGGGTATCAACACATTGTTGGAGGAAAGGAGCAGAAGCCAAATAGCTTGTTGTAGTTTTTACTTATCTACTTAATTTCTTTTCTTATGAATGATTTTAAGCATCTTTTTATGTGTGTAAGAGCAATTTATATTTCTTTTAAATATCCTTTGCAAAACTTCCAATTAGTTTAAGGATGTTTTCCTTGTTGGTTTCTAGAAAATATTTATATATTAAAGAAATTAACCCTTTGTGTTATATGGTACAACTGGTTTTTTTTTTTTCCTAAGTGGTCATTTGCTGTCTACTTTGTTTATAGTATATTTTTCTACATAGAAAGCTTGGGTTTTTAAGTAGTCAAATGTATCCATCTTTTCATTTTGGGCTTCCCCCCCCTTCTCCTCCTTCTTTTTTCACATATATCATATTTAGAAAAGCCTTCTCCATTCTGACATTATAAAAACATTCTTCCATGTCAACTTCAACTATTTTTATTATTTCCCTTTTACATTTAAATCTTTGATCCATCTGAAATTCATTCTGGTACACCATTTATTGTTCACTCGCTGCATGTGCCAAAAATGGTGTTCAGCATTTTATATACATTATCATATTTAATAGTGATGATTATTATTATACCAATGGAGTACTATACCAATAGGGATGTTGAAGCTTAGCAAGGTGAACTCAGCCAAGATCATACATCTAGTAAGTGTCAGAACAGAACCCAAATCAGCCTGAGCTCAATATTGATGCTCTTCACTAGAATATTTATAAGAGAGACATCATGTTGTCTGGAAATCCCCAACTTCATCACCACACTTTTCAGGAAAGGTTGTTGTCGAGTGTGTGATGACTACTGCCCATTCCAGGAGGCGTAAAGGACTGGGAAGACACATGGAGGTGGGCTACTGATTGTCGGTTCACCAAAGTTACTCTCTAGCTGCCTACCTCATGCCCCTGCCTGGAAAGCTGAGGATTCACATTCTTCTCTTAGCAAAATTATGGGTTATTAGATTAAGTTACACCAGATCTAGACAGAACTGTGACTATTAAATCCATGAATATAAGAGTCCCATGAACTTCCCTTGTCTTGGGACAGTATAGATCCCAAAGTTTGGATGAGACCCAGCCTGCAGGTAGCGCATAATTACAGAAATTTATTGATTCCTAAATACACATCTTTTCATACTTAATATCTCTGAAATTAAGATACATCCTCTGATCAATGGTATCTTATAACTGCTGGTGGCCAAGTAACAGACAAGATATAGCAGTGGCTGCCCACACATGTACCAACCTGCTTGAGGTTTCTAAAGGTACAAATGGACAACAGCAACTCATCAACTTTTCATTCAATAGACAATTTAAGGACCAATTCAGGAAGTAGAAAAATCCTGGTTGTTTTCTGAAAACCTCTGTGGACACCTTCTAAAAAATCCAAGAAAGGACCTGTATTAAAACTTGGGGTAGAGAGTGGAGTCACTGGCTTGGAAGAAAATCCTTGGAAGAACTGTTTAAATAAGTCCTGTATAGGGGCAAATGGGTGGCTCAGTCAGTTAAACTCCTCACTTCAGCTCAGGTCATGATCTTAGGGGCCTGGGATTGAGCCCCACATCGGGCTCCCTGCTCAACAGGGAGTCTGCTTCTCCCTCTGCCTCTCTCTCTGCCCCTTCCTGCCTCCACTCATGCTCTCTAATAGATAAAATCATAAAAAATTAAAAAAATTTTGCATAACTGACACTCCTGGAGGCACAGAAAAAAATTGTGCTTGGAAAAACAAGACGTAAGAACCCAATTTTGAAGTGAAATGCATTTCAGAAGATTGGACTCCAAATGAGACATTTGGGGGAATACTTTAACCTATTAATTTCTCTTATATTTTCCTTCTGTACTATGCAGAGTTGAGATGATAGAATCTGTCAGATTTTTTTTTAGCAACTCATAATCAATTAATTTAAAAAGCTAATTTAAGCACCAGCAATAGTGACTCCAACCTGCACTCCTGGCTCAATACTGATGGAAATAATCTGCTGAACAATCTTGGAAGAAATGGCCAAATCCATGATTGCTTGTGGATTCTCATCTGGAAATAATCCCAAGCCCTAGAATCTCCAGCATGAAAGGTTTTTCTCAAAGTGAATCTAAGAGTCTTGGTGGAAGTCTAAGTTTTTTTCCCTTTGAGCTTCTTTTCCTTTGATTTGTGCCTCCAGTCAAGTCCGATGACAAGTTCTGCAGGAGTTTTCCACTGTGGCTGGTTGGTGTGGCTCTAGTTTGGTGAATTCCCCCTCTCTGGCCCCAGGGGTGTCTTTCTCGTGTCCTTAAAAACCTCCTTAAATCCTGTTCCTAGGCAAGAGCTAACAGCTGCAAGTCGGGAGCTGTGACAACCCCATCTTCTTCAAAGCAATTAAAGTTCAAAAAGTTCTTTCAATTATTATAAAATAAAAATGTTAAGTGATATGAAAGTATTGTGTCTTAGTTTTATTGATGGTGTTTCCTCCCCCTTTCTTAGTGGTACTAAGCCCTGATGCATCTTGCAATCAATGGCATCTCAGATTGGATGAAATAGGGTAGCTTCAGCTTTGGAGAGGTATAGGTCAGGAAGCTCGTTAGAGAAGTACATGAGGTCATTTTGCTGTTATTGCATAATTCTCATTTTGAACTCAATCTGTAGGAGACTGACTATATCAATGGATCTAATGAATTTCCTAGGTTTCTACATTTTGTATTATGCTCTTAAGCAGGGTGTTCCTAATTGTACTCACTTGTGTAACCAGAGTAATAGGATTTTAGCATGGTCCTTATTAAATTTCATCTTGTTGGCTCTGGCCTGTTATTCTCATCTGTCAAGATCATTCTAGATCATGATTCTCTCATTTACAGTATTAGCAATCCCCTCCCTTCTAGCTTTCTGCCATCTATAAATTTGACAACTTCTGTACTTTATCCAAGTTGCTAATGAAAATGTTGAGCAAGTCTGGTTCAATTTTGTAGGCTCATGGCAGACATTAGTGATTCCCTCAGGTTGGGCAGAATCTAGAGATAAACTCTTTCTGTATAGGCATTTTACCCAGTTGTGAGTCCATCCTTCTGAAATATAGTGCAATTTTTAGGCACCCAAACTTTGATCTCAGAGTAAGCCCCTCAAATCCTTGGTATGACTCTGGGAAAATTACCTGATGAATCTCTGCTTAGTTTATCTGTAAAATGGGACACTTGTTTTTACTTTATAGGGATGGTTGAGGATTAAATGAACTAATACTCACAAAATGCTTAACATAGTTCCTGACATAAAGTAGGCTCTCAATAAATAATAATGGTTCTATCAATTTCCTTCAGATTTCTCCAACTTGCCCAATGCATATCATGAGACATTTGGTCAAATGCCTAGGAAAAACTCAACATAAATTAACTTCATCATTCCACTGTTCGAGCAGACTTATCGAAAAGAAAAAAGAAAAAGAAAGAAAGAAAGAAAGAAAGAAAGAAAGAAAGAAAGAAAGAAAGAGGGCCAATTTAGTATGTGTAGTTTTTTTTAAAAAATATAATTTATAACTTGATTATTTTCAACAAGGGGTGGATGCAGTTAAAAAAAAAAGACATACAGATTTATCTGTAGTGACTCTGGGGTGGCTCTTAATAATCAACACTGCTTTTTTAAGTGGTTTTAAACACTTTGTTAACTCCTTCCAAAGTTTTTCTGGGAATCCATACAAAACCAACAATTTTATATTTTCTTAAATGCCTCTTTTTGCCATGTAATGGCAACCAATATTTGCCTATCTCCAAGCTTCCAGTGATTGTGCCATTCTCCAGGCCTGCTTAAAGACTGATGTTGATGTCTGTATGATCACATCTGCAAGTTATTTTATTATCTTAGATGTATTTCACAGGGTTTGCAGAATTAAACTCATCTGAGGCAGCTGTTACTCTCTTATCTCATTTATCTTGGACGTCATTTCCTTATAACTGTTGTTGTTCTGTCCTTAAGAGTAGTGGTTTAAATCTTTAGAGCAAATCACAATCATTTGGGGGAAGCAGAGCCTGTTAGAAATATACATTCATGGCCTGCTCCCAGAGATTTAGGATTAGTACCTCTGAGATGGGGGCTGGGAATATATTTTAACAAACATTCTGATGTACCACCTTTTAAAAACACCTTACATAGTCGAAAATTATGGAAAGCTATTTGGTAATTATGACTTTTCTTATAATGTTCTTATGTTCTTACATATCTCTCCCAAGAATTGATCATAGTCTTACCTGGTTGGTTGTTTTAGTGTAAATGTAGATTGTAAGAGCCTTTTTGTTCAGCATTTTTCATACACCTCAAATCACTGTGGATTTTGATCTTCCTGGTACTACTCACAAAGCTGGTGTCTTTTAAAAATAATTCTCTTGTGAGTGAAAAAAGGACGTGTGTGTGTGTGTGTGTGTGTGTGTGTAACGGAATATTACTCAACCATGAAAAGGAATGAGATGTTGCCATTTGCAGCAACGTGGATGGACCCACAAGGTATTATGTTGAATGCCAGAGAAAGACAACTCCCATATAATTTCACCTATATGTGGAATCTAAAAAGCAAAACAAAACAAACAAATGAACAAAAGACCCTTAAATAGAGAGAGGAGGGTGCCTGGATGGCTCAGTCAGTTGAGCGTCCGACTCGTGGTTTAGGCTCAGGTTCTGATCTAGGGGTCATGGGATCCAGTGCTGCATTGGGCTCTGCACTCAGTGCAGACTCTGCTTGGGATTCTTTCCCCACCCTTTCCCTCCCCCTCTGCTCCTCCCCCTGCTCTCTCTTTCTCTCTCATAAATAAATAAAATCTTTTAAAAAACACAGAGAGGAGATTGGTTGTTGTCAGAGGGGAAGGAGGTAGAGGGATGGGCAAAATAGATAAAGGGGAATGAGAGGTACGAACTTCCAGTTATAAAATTAATAAGTCATGGAAGTGAAAAGTACAGCATAGGGAATACAGTCAATGCTATTGTAATAAGCTTATATGGTGAGAGATGGTAATTACACTTACTGCAGTGAGCACTGAGAAATGTATAGAATCACTGAATCAATATATCGTGCACCTGAAACTAATATAATAACGTATGTTAATTATACTTCAATAAAAAATAATAAAGTTAATTGTTCTTGGCTATGGGCCATTCCTGTCATTGTTAGCATGCGTACTTAAGCTTGAGCTCATTGTGGTGTCTCTGTGCAGCTCTACCTTGACTCCTTCAGAAGCCCATAGGGCAGTAGTCTATAACCTTGTGGCATTCAGCCAGCATTCAATGGGAATGACAGAGAGAAGAGCTATACAGCCACATATTAGAATGCCTATAGGAAACCTGCCTAGAAAGTGGCAACACACTGGTGCTCACCATTTGGGAGTAGTTAAGGTGAGAAGGGATAGATCCAGACCAAAACTGAGGCCATCCAGGCTTCTGAAATTGCTGACATCTACCTTCCTTTAGCCCTCTCCCCTGATGCCCCTATCTCACTTCTTCCTCTCTCTCCTCTGGATCTTGTGTACACTTTCATTATTGAATATTTCACACTGTGTTTTGGTTGTTTGTTCATGTGTCTGCCATTCATTATAACTTTGTAAAGTTAGAAACCATGTCTCCTTTATTGAAAACAAAAAAATACAAAACAAAGAAAGAGCGAGCCTGCATTGTACATTCAATGAGTATTTGTTAAACCAAGCCAAGGATAACAAACATTGGACAGGCACGCCATGCTCCCTGTCCTGGTGTTGGGGCAGAGATTGCTAGCAGATCTTAGAGCTCGCTCTTTTTGGACCTGGAAACAGTTTCAACATTCTTCAAAAAGTGGCTTTCCATTAAATTGACCAGAATTGCTTGCAAAATAAAACCTATTTGCCACTGTTAAACAAAATGCAAGCTCCTTTCTCCTGTAGTTCAGTTAACCCCCTTTGTGGAATTAAAAAAAGAAGGAAGAAAGAACGAAAGCTCACAAATATGAATTAAGTACTTAGAAAGTCAAGGTGATATGATAAATACTAAAGAAAAATACAGAGAAGAGCATTGGAAGGATATGAGTATCCAGCATCTCCCAAAAAGCAGGTGTCTGGGTTTTCCAGCTTCTGAGACTCTAGAATGATACCAATGATATAATAATGAGAATGACACTAAACTCGGGCTCTCATCTCATGGGATCAGCAAAGTTTGAAGCCTTTTAAGTAATGATTCTAATATACCTCAGAAATAAGGATTCCAGATGGATCCAAAATCAATGCATAAGTTGAGAGCATCAGGAGGCAAGGGCAGCGTTATTTGTGCTAAAAGGGAGATAAACAAAAGCAAGGCCAGCTGGGAGCATTTTATTCCTCTGAATCCTTTCACTTCCCTTTCTTTCTATAAGCACCTTTGAAGCTAGAATATTATCTATCACTTTTTAATCTTGAAATTTCCATTTTGTTCTGATAAAGTTCTCTTGTGTGTATCTCCATAAGTTGCCCAAAGTGTAGCTGCTCTGAAGCAGAGCCAGACCCTCTCTATCTCTTTCTCTCAAACATGGCCACTACACTTGTTTGCTCTTAAGTTCCTGTTTTCGAACTCAGTTCCTGAGAAAAAGACCCCTTCTCTTAACTCCTAGATTGAAGGCTAAAGGACTTAAAGGTACATTTAGGGTATTAATCAGCTCAGAATTTTCTGGAGTCAGTCTCAGAGGGAAGTTGGATTTTAAGAGGCTATAGTATGGAAATGCTTATTTATCAGATGCTGGTAGTGAGTGTCTCCAAATCAGAATAAGTTGTTTACCATAAAGGTAATTTTTAACTTTAATTCCTTATAAGTATAGAAAATGTATTAAGGAATCACATCCCTCTCTGCTTTCAGAAACAGCTCCACTGGTTAGATGCTGTCACAGGATCAGCCCCAAGGGCACAGATGTTGTTTCACAAAGCTGGGAAGAAGTGCAGTGAGCTTCCCATGAGCTGTTGTTGCAAGTTGGGCTAACTATCTCCATTCTGCTTCTTCTTGAGCTTTTGGACATATTTTTATCGACCTATCTACTCTCCACTCATGGAACTGTCAGATGCCATTCCCGGCTCTTATAAAGAGCCCACCTTTCAAAATGCATACTTTCTTTCAAAGGGTTGATGGGCTACAAAAAACATAGAATGAGGTTTCTTTGAACTGTATATGAAATAAGAGTTAATAAACACTGAATGAGGCCTTGAGGACTTTCTGATGAATTAAGTACAGTAAATAAAGAGATGAACTTTTTGCCATCTAATTGGATTGTGTAGTCATTTTATATTTACTCATGGATTCTTGGGTGGTTGAGTTTGCTGGAAAAGTAATTTCTGGATACAGTGTTGCAATTTTAAAATAATTTAATCATGGTTAGAAAATTTAATTTTTTGGAAAACAGTTCTTAAAATTTTTAAAAATATGTCCCTAAAGAGCTTTATGTAGTTCAGTTTTTACAGTCTATTTAAGGGAATCTTGCAATGATTCTTTTCCTGAAGTATAGAAGAATTAAAAAACATATGGCTGCTTTTCCATATGTTAACTGTCTAAGAGCAGGTCATGTTGATTTTTTAGTTTCTAAGTGTGCAGTTCAACCAAGCCCAAGAAGATCAGGGAAAGACTTCAGTTGCAGGAATAAGACAGGAAAGGTATCAAACCAACCTCCCACTAGAAACAACCAAAACTGTCAACTAAAAAAAAATTTTAACTTGTTAAAAACAAGTTAAGATCTGGCAAGTTAGTAAGAAACCCAAATCTAAAACCAAAGGGAAACATTTTTGAAACATCTTTGAAAGTTAAGTGGCATCCTAAAGCTATTTTTGAACTTAGGGCATTTGCCAATGGAAGCAAACTTGAACTAGGTTCTGAGAGCTTTTCAAGGGAGACAGAACCAAAGCTCAGGGCCTGCCCTTCCCCTCACTAATATGAGTCAAACCCTCAGGGCCAGGGTGAAACTATAAGTAAATGTACCTTCCCCCTCATGCCCAGGAGATTATGACAAGTTGTCCTTATGATGAGCAAAGCAGGACAGTTGATAATGGTAGGAACATGCTCTGACAAGTTATAACTACAAGTTGGTACTTTCACAGCTTTCAAGTCCATATCGCTTTGGTGATCTATAAATAAATAGAAACAAAAAAGAAATATAGAACTCTTTCAAGTTGTAAATTTAGTTTAAAGTAATTTAGTTTAAAGTGTTCCTGTGTGCCTAGCACAGGCAAATGAAAGTTTTTTCTGGAGAAAATGTGTATCATTCTAGGCTTCAAAAAAAACCCCTGAAATAATTTTTCAAAGACAATGAGCAACATATACTCAAGGATAGCTAAGCCTAAAGGATAAACCATAAAGAATAAGAACTGGATTAAAAAGAGACCTCCAAAAACTTCAGATTTTGAAGTTACTAGACAGAATCTATAAAACTAACTATGCTTACTAAGTTAAAAAAAAAAGAAGAAAATATATGTACAGATAAGGAAACAATAAAAAGTAACCTACAAGATTTGAAAAAGAAATAAATATAACTCAAAATATAAAATATAATAACCAAAGTTAAAAGCTCAGTAGACATGCTCAAAGAGTTTAGACACAACTGAAGATAGAATTAGAAAACTAAAATATGGATCAGAAGAATTTACTCATATTATAGTTCAGAGACATAACAAAGCAAATGAAAAAGAGAGGTTAGAAGCCATGGAGAACAGAATGAAAAGACATAGCATTCATTTAATCAGACCCCTACAAGGAGAGGAGAGAAAAGCTTAGGAAAAGATAACATTAAGGAGATAGTGACTCAAGGTTTTTTCCAAACTGATCAAAGATATCAATCTACAAAAAAAAAAAAAAGATATCAATCTACAGATGCAAGAATGAAAAGCATGAAAAATAAAATGAAATCTATACCTAGACTCATCATGAAACTTAAACCAAAGACAAAAAGATCCTAAAATCAATGAGAGAAAAAGATGACCTTCAATGTAGTGGCAACTAGACAATAATTGAATTTTCAATTGTCACAAAGGAAGTAACAAAGGAAGCCAGAAGCGAGTGGAATGAAACCATCAATATATGTAAATAACTGCCAATCTAGAATTCTGCATCCAGTAAAAGTATCTTAGAAATAAGGTCAAAATAAAGTCATTTTTAAACAGATGAAAGCTGAGAGAGTTTGCCACAGAACATTTGAATTTACAACCTTTCCTCTAGGTAGGATGAAGGTGATCTCACAAGGAAGACCTGAAATAGAAGAAGGAAAGAACAAAGAAAATGGAAAATATGGATACATCTAAGCAAACATTAACTTTATAAAACAATGATAATAATATCTGGGAGGACAAAACTTAAAACAATAAAAACAGGGTGCTTAGATGGCTCAGTGGGTTAAAGCCTCTGCCTTCAGCTCAGGTCATGATCCCAGGGTCCTGGGATCGAGCCCCGCATCAGGCTCTCTGCTCAGTGGGGAGCCTGCTTCCTCCTCTCTCTCTCTGCCTGCCTCTCTGCCTACTTGTGATCTCTCTCTATCAAATAAATAAATAAAATCTTTAAAAAAAAACAATAAAAACAAGAGAGAATTACAATATCTGAGGAAAATAACATGTCAGGGAGGGTAAATGGAATTAAAATGTCTTATAGTCTTTAAATTACGTGGGAGAAGGGTAAAGGTATTGATTATTTTCAGACTTTAAGTTAAGGATGTATATTAATTTTTTGGATAATCACTAAAAGTGTATAATTTTCATACTAGTAGAAGGAAAAGAATGGAATAATTTTTTAGGGTCTTTTTTTTTTTTTTTTTTGCTGTGTGTGTTTTTTTTTTAATCAATCCAAGAACAGAAGAAAGAAATGAAGAAAAGGCAACACATGATACATGGGACAAATATAAGTGAGATGGCAGTTTTAAATCCCAATTATAAGTAATTACATTAAATGTAAATGGATTGCTGAGCAAAAGAATATATACTATATGAGTTCATCCATATAAAGTTAAAAAAAGACATAACTAAAGTAAAGTATATAAAGGGGTTGTTTAGACAAGCTGAATAATGGCCCCCAAAGATATCCATATCCTAATCCCTGGAACCTAAAAATATGCTAACTTACATGGCAAGAGGAACTTTGCAAATGTGATTAAGTTAAGAATCTTCAGATAGGGAGATTATTCTGGATTATCCAGTTGAGCCCAGTGTGATCACAGGATCCTTTAAAGAGGTAAGGTAGGAGAGTCAGAGTCATGGAGAGAAGAGAACAGAAGCAGAGTGCAGAGAGGACAGAAGATGTGTGCTGCTGACTTTGAGGATGGAGGAAGAGGCCATAAGTCAAGGAATGTAGGCAACCTCTAGAAGCTAGAAAAGGCAAGATAACAGATTCTTCCCTAGAGCCTCTAGAAAGAACATAGTCCTAGACCTCTGACCCCTAGAACTGTAAGATAATTCTAATATACTAAATTTGTAGCAATTTTTATAGCAGCAATAGGAAACTATTTTTTAAAAAGATTTTATTTATTTATTTGACAGAGAGAGAGCACAAGCAGGGGGAACAACAGAGGGAGAGGGAAAAGCAGGCTCCCTGCTGAGCAAGGAGCCAAATGTGGGGTCTGATGTGGGGCTTGATTCCAGGACCCTGGGATCATGATCTGAGCCCAAGGCAGACAGTTAACTGACTGAGCCCCCCAGGTGCCCCAGCAATAGGACACTATTGAAAGATACACTATATATCTATATCTAATCTATATATTTATCGATGTGACAAAGCAACAAATAAAAACAAGGAAATGGTTATCACAGAAGTCAGGATGGCGGTTCCTCCAGCACTCTGGAAGAGAGACAAGAGGGGTTCGAAGGCCCTGGCAATTCTACTTTTTTGACATGGATGGAAGTTACACGTCATAATTATTCTGAAACTATACACATTTTACGCACTCTTTCTGTAATAGCAATTATTTCATCATAATAAAAAAAATGCAAAAAGCAAAAATAAAGACCAGAAAGCCTAGGATTAAATATTTACAGAACATTTAACTAGTAATGAGTTTCTAATAATTGAGAAACAGATTACCCAACCTGTAGAATATCCCTGCTCCTTATAGTGCCTCTTAAGGCCTCTTGACATTTGACCTCTCCTCTGCTCATTAATACCCCTGCATAGCTGAGAATGGAAGGACTCTACAGGAACAAACGCCATGTGTGGGCCAGATCACTTATTAACTATGTGGACTTGGCAAGTTACTTAAATTCTTAGTTTCTTAATCTATAAAATGGAAGTAATAGTATTATCTCTCTCCATAAAGTTGTTATCAGAAAGAAATGAGATAAAGCACTTAGGATAATACCTATCTAAAAATGGTCCTTCTTTTTTATTTCATTTATCCATCCCCCTACCCCCAATAATGTTTATGGAACACTTGCCACATACTAAGCCTTTGGCTAGGTTTCATGGTTGCAAAGCCAAACAAACCCAGGTCCCATTTTCAAAAGGTTCTTAGTTTAGCAGAGGAAGCAGATAAAAAGGAGCTAATTATAACATAAAGACTTAGCAGTACAATTAAGGTATAAACAAAGTGCTGAGGCCTTGTAGGGGGAGGCCTGGGTGGCTCAGTTGGTTAAGCATCTGCCTTCAGCTCAGATCATGATCTCGGGGTCCTGGGATGGAGTCCAACATCAGGCTCCCTACTCAGTGGGGAGTCTGCTTCTCTCTCTTCCTCTGCCCTTCCCCCTGCGTATGTTCTCTCTCTCAAATAAATAAATAAAATATTTTTTAAAAAAGAAAGTTTCCATTAAATATCTTTCTTCTTACAAGATCATATTGATCTCTCCTTATAGTGACTACTAATGACTTGAGTCCATGTTTAAGTCTTCAATTTAGATTGTTGGGTTTTACCAAAATCACTTAAGAACATGAGACATGTGGAAAATTCTGTTAGAGTATTCTGACAGGCAAATCTTGTTCCTGAATACTAATTAAGTAAAAAGTTTGCATAAAATATTTAATGTAATACAGTTCTGAGGATGTCAAGATTTGTACTCTTCTCAGATAGATATTTGATAAGGACCTTATTAAAAATCTTCAGCATAAATAAAAACTTCCTGATGTTTAAGAATGTTTCCATCTACGATTGTGATTTCAATAACATGCTTCAGCAATTTCAGAACTTTTGAAGCTAGAGTCATAACATTTTTAGCCTAGAAGTGACTTTAGAGGTCATTTAATCTAACCCTTTAAGGTTTCACTTGCCTGAGGTAACAGACCAGGTCTCTTGATCCCGAGATCATTCTTTCTTCTTCACGCCATCTTTCTTCTCAATGGAATCCAATCTTGCTAAAGTTTCATGATAAAAATGAACTAAACCTCAGCTGTCCAAATGAAAGGTTTTATTTTATTTATGAATTTAATGCAGATCTGTGACACTTGGAGCTAGATAAGAACAAAAAGCCAAGCGTGCTTAAGATTCTTCCTTTGCCTCATTCTGTCTCAGGCTTCTGGGCAGAAGGAGAATTATCAGAGTCCCACAAGGGCAGACCTGGAGGATAGGACAATGATGAGAGTCTGATCTCGAGAGGGTTGCCAGATTTAGCAAACACAAAAAAGAGGATGCCTAGCTAAATTTGAATTTCAGATAAATAATGAATAATTTTTTTAGTGTAAGTATGTCCCACATAGTATCTGGGACATACTTACACTAAAAAGGGATTCACTGTTTATCTGTGATTGGAATTTAACTGGGAGCTGTGTATTTTACCTGGCAACTCTAATCTTGAAGTCAAAGCTTTCAAGAGATGACTGAGGCAGGTTGAGTTAGCCCCACTAAAGGTAATGTGTATTTGACAACAGCACATTTGAAATCCTTCTGGAATCTACCACTGTGCAAAACTGAAAGAGGTGCCATGTTGTGCCCCTGCCATCCCATTCCCGACTGTAGTATGATGTGAGACTGATCTTTCATGAGATTAACAGGGAGGGTGGAGAGGTGGGAGCTTCCATGTCTGCGTGTTCTAAAGCAGCTGAATTCTCTCCTGTGTCTTCAACAGTGCCGACGATTTTGCAGGCACAGAATCAGAATTCATTATATAATCAGTGATTACAAAACCAAACCTAAAATGTGGAACAATACAAATTTCCATCACAGAAAACCACCAAACAGAACTATTCTGCAAGACAGTACCTCACCCCGGCGTCCAAGGCCAGGACCCTGTGCCGTAAGCCTCATTTAAGGAAAGGCTGAGTGTTAAAGCCTTGCCAGGCAGCGGGGAGCCGTGGTGATAAGGGCAATGAGACGCCAGCCGGGGCTCAGCGTATTGGTGGAGTTTGGCCATACGCTCGGCAGCATGAAGATGCCCTGACAGCACTAACTCTAGGAGGGACTTTCAAGTTCAGCTGTGATGTCTGCCCAAGCAATGCCAAACCTAGTCTGGGAGTCCAGGTATGACACTATCTCCCTGCGTGGCTCGGGCATCCGTGGTTGGAAGTGGTGGCAGTGCTCGTGGCAGTGGAGCTCGGGAGAAGGCTGGAAGTGACTGGGCAAATGTGGGAAGGGACGTGACTTAACCGAGCAAGAGATGTGCAGTCTAGCCGCAAACTTACTGGTAAAGTTGCACCAGTGGCCGTGGCCACGTGTCCTCCCAGCGACGCTGTGAATGGCGCAGGCAGCTTAGTTTTACCCTTCACTGTAGACACAAATGTTCTCATGGGACATTCAAACTTACTATTTAAAAAAAAAATCCTCATGCTGCAAAAAATAAATGTTGAAAACCAGGCCATCGCGGAGTTAAGAATGTGGTTAATCATAAAAATCGTATGTGGCCGCCATGGTGGAAAATCACACTGAGGGGCACGTGGGTAGCACAGTCAGTTGAGTGTCCAACTCTCCATTTCGGCTCAGCTGGTGATCTCAGGTTCTTGAGCTGGAGCCCCAAGAGCACCCCCCATCCCCCGCACTCAGCAGGGAGTCTGCTTGAGTCTCTCTCTCTCCCTCCACCGTTGCCCCTCCCCCCACTCACATGTACGCACTCTCTTTCTCTAAAATAATCTTTTTAAAAAAATCACATTGAACAACTATGTGATAGTTCTATTTTTTTAAAACTTTAGTGAGGAAGGAAGCAAACGGTCTATGAGTGCCCACCATGGGCCGGGGCTTTCTGGGAGCTTTTTATCATCTGGACTAATTCTTTTAATTAAAAAAATTTTTTTGTATCATGTAGATATACATAACCTAAAAATTACCACTGTAACCACTTCTAAATGTACAATTCAGTCCATTCATCCTGTTGTAAGACCAATGGTCACAGCTTCTCATCTCCAGAACTTCACCATCCCAAAAGACATTCTGTATCCACTAAGCAGGGAGTCCTCATTTCTCCCTTCCCCCAGGCCCTGGTAATAAAGTCTGTTCTTTCTGCCACTATGAATTTGCCTCCCGTGGGTACCTCCTATAAGTGGAATCATAGGATACTTATCCTTTTGTGTCTGATTTATTTCACTTCCTATAATTTTTTCAAGATCCACCTGTGTTGTACCACAGACTATCTCATCTAATTATTACAGCCTGCAAAACAGGTTCTTTTATTATGCTAAGGAAATGACCGGCCCCCAAGCATGCATGCCCTGTCTCTGGAATTCAGGTGGAATGGTCTATTCTGATGGGATTGCCCTAGTGACACCACAAAGTAGGGCTACACCCTGGGGGGTCAGGGGCCCAAGCTTCTGGAATAGGGTGTGGTGATGCAGTAGCAGGTGTTTCTAGGTTCTTTTGGCCTCTGAAGCGAGAAGAAATGGGATGGGTGAGGAACAGAACTGCCTGGTGACCTTTCAGGGACAAAGCCAATTTGCCCAGAGCAGTACTTCCAGGCCCTGAGCCTAGAAATGGACATAGTACCTCATCTTTTCTCCTCCATCCCCAATATGGAATTCACAATAGAAATAATACCAAACTGGTTATTCAACAATGCAAGGAGGTCCTACAACAGTCCCATTACTTTATGCTTTAAAAAAAAAAAAGTTTTGACATAATTTTAGACTTTGAAAAAACTTGCACAAATAATATAGAGTGTTCCTCTGTTTGCTTCCCGGGCTTCCCCAAATGCTCACATCTAGCAATAATCACAGTACAATGAGCAAAATTCAGAAATTAAAACAAGCACATATTAACAAAATGACTGACTTTGTTTAGATCTCACCAGCTTTTCCTCTTCCATTCCCCAATGCAGATAATCCCATGCTGCCTCTAGTGGCCAGGGGTAGTGGGAGCCCATCTCTGACAGCCCCTCTCTCTGTCTTTCCTTGCCTATTATGACCTTGACAGTTTGGAAGCACTGATCAGTTATTTTGCTGAACGTTGCTTAATTTGAGGTGCTTCAACGTATTCTTATGGTTGAGCTGAAATTATGCATTTTTGGCAAGCATACTTTTCTCTACACGCATTGATGTGTCTTAATACTGATGATGGGAACCTCAATCATTTGGATAGTGTGGTGTCTGCTGGAATTCCCCACTGTGAAGTTACTCTTTTTCTCTTCGTAATTAATAATTATGATGAGAAAACTACTTTGAGACTATGCAAATATCCTGTTTCTCCTCAAACTTTGCCTGCTAATTTTAGCTTCCATCAGTGGATTGCCTGTAGCTCTGTTACCGTGGTGTTCTGGTGGCGATTTTCTGATTTCTTCATTCTTTCCACGTGTATTAAATAGAATTCTTATTTATAAGGAAGATCTGTCATTTCTCCTACATGTAAACGTTTTTTGGTCATTTATTGGTACCAGTATGGACTCATAGATATTTTACACTTTGATGCTTTAAGAAATTGATCAAATGTCAAATTATTTCTAAAAAAATTCCCTTTCTCTCTCTTGTGTTCATTTTCCATCCCTTCTTCGGTTGCCCCAGCCTTGCTGGTCATGCTGCCAGTCTGCTTGTTGCGCCATCTAGCTCTCACGGGTCGGGAGTGATTTCAGGGACAGGCACCATTCAAAGGATGGTTTGGGAAGCCTCTTCATGCTGGGGTGGGGGACAGGCTCTGGGAAGATGTGTTCTCTATACTACTGTGACTCACCTGGAATAAGGAGCTGAGTCCCTGAGGTCTATAAGAGGGTGGGAAAGGGGAAGATCCTCCCCTCCAGTCAAAATGGACAGAAAGTGGAACATAATTGTGCTTAGGAAAGCCACAAGGTTGAGAATGTCTCACACCTGACATTTCTCAAGCCCCATGGCTTAGGTCTGTAGAAAATGTGATTACGTAGGTCAAAGTCTGTAACTACAGAAAACAAGGCATTGGCTATGGATAATCTTGAGGCCACTCTCTGTAACAAATACTCTACTTTTCGTGTGCTGATGCGGGCATATGAGGACAAGGTGATAATTTGGGTGAATGGTCTCCTTCATGAAAGGATTCACTTGGACAGAAAAAAACCCTTTTCTCCCAAGTACACTTTTAAAATTAGTCCTTTTATAAGACTTAGAGTCAAACTGGGATTTAGTAATCCAGCTAAAACTTAGATTCAGGGTGTGAATGAGCCTTATTAACTGTGTGTCCACAAATCACCTTGTAATCCCCAACCTTTGATGGTACACCACGGTCCTACTGAATCAGAGGTCCCCAAAAGAGGCCTGGGTGACTACCTCATGGACAGAGAAGAAGCCAGGTTCAGTGCCCTCCACCATGGGCTTAGAACTCTTCAAGGAACAAAAGCCCCTTTAGCTTGGGCCTCTTTGCCTCACTTTCACAGGAGGGATAAAGCTTTAATCTTTCCTCGGGGACACCCTGGCCAAGACAGTTACAATTACAGACAGAACTGCACCGGGTCATCACCTCAGTTTTCTTTGTCACTTAGGATCCATGGTGGGTACAGGCGCCTGTTTGCCTATCATTTGTCAAGCATTTTCTCTGTGCCAGGCTCCACACCAAGTGCTTTGCCACCATGATGAAACTTCCTGGTATGTACTGTTTGCCCATTTTACACGTGAAGAAACTGAGACCCAGCAATTCCCACCACCGTATTTCATTCCCTATTCTTGTAATTCTTGAGATGTTGTGCATTTGGAACTTTCTTCCTTGGCTTTTTACGCTCGTGGTGTCAACTCCACAGCACCAACCAGAACATGGTGCATAAGCCTCCTACCAGAGGTACTTTCCTCACCAAATGTGGGTTCCTCCTGACAGCTGATGAAGGGGACTCAGAGCTTCAGTCTCACGTTTCCCCTGGAGGTGAATTCCAGAGTGCCAACAACAAGAGCAGAATCATTCCTTCTTTACATGTTTGTTTGTTTTTAAAGATTTTATTTATTTGACAGAGAGATCACAAGTAGGCAGAGAGGCAGGCAGAGAGAGTGGGGGAAGCAGGCTCCCTGTGGAGCAGAGAGCCCGATGCGGGGCTCGATCCCAGGACCCTGAGATCATGACCTCAGCACAAGGCAGAGGCTTAACCCACTGAGCCACCCAGGTGCCCCTGTTTGTTTGTTTTTAATAATATAGTTTCATTTGTGTTTCCTGGGCATTTACAAAGTGCCAGGCAATGTGACAAGCAACTCACATACATTATGTCCTGATTCTATCCAGATCCCCAGTAGGCTTCAGAATTCAGAATTGTTCAGATTTCTGAAAGGCAAACCTGCATATTACACATTTTTCAAAATACTCCCTAAAAAGGCCTGGGGCAGCATCCATCATCAAAAAATTAGTATTTCTGCAACAAAAATATGGATAATTATGTTTAATAGGATAACTAAGACTATACATGGTGTCACATCAATTCAGATCAGGTGTTGCCAGCAAGTGAATTTCCTGTAAGCTTTTTAAAAAATATCTGTTTTTCAGAGGCTTTTGGGTTTCAGAATTGCTGATACAGGGTTATGGGTCTGGGATATCACTATTCCCACTATACGGATGAGAAGACTGAGGTTTGAAAAAAAATTAAGCGCCTAGCCAAAGTCATCCCATAAGTGGTATAGGACCAGGATTTGGGCCCCATTTGATTGTGCTCATAGCATTGCACATTTTCACATCTGCTTTAACTTCAAATGTCCCCATGGCAGGAGAGAAAAGTACTCAGACCCGAACTACTTCACTTCTGCATGAGAAACCACTTACTGCTGACATTCACATACATTTTCGGTTGGAATGATAAACTGATTTTCTTATGAACAGATAGACCAGAGAGCATTACCATATTGGGACACCTTCTCCAAGAGCTTCAGAAAGCAGAGCACCAGTCAGGCTGTGGAGGGGAGGAAAAGAGTGTGTGGCTTTTCCATTCTAAGAAAGTACCCTGTCTTTTTCTATTCTTTCCAACTTCATGGGCTTTCTTCTTTGGTTCCACTCTGCTCTGACTCATGGGCTAATGGCCTGGGCCCTCTGTTCACACAGGCTGCTGGAACAGCCATCCTTGGCTGTCACGGCCATCCTTCATTGGGTCTTCCTCTGTCCTTGGGCCGGTCTCTATTTCCCATGTCATTGGCCACATGGCTCAAGGTCCTCACCCATCTGTCATCCCCTGTGAGCCCAGTCACAACAGCCACTTGCTAACTAACTAGCAGAGAGCTAGGATCATTTCACAGAAACATTCTCAGCCTCGTTCTAGAACGTAAAGGTCTGTCATTCTGACTGAAGTAAACAAGTCTGTTTCAGGGAATTGGAGAGGACCAAAACGAGTGTGTGTGTGTGTGTGTGTGTGTGTGTGTGTGTGTGTGTGCCTCGCTGCCAAAGCTTCTGCCTCCTCCAAGTCCCAAGAATGTGAATACCTGCCCAGCCACACAGCAAGACATCAGACTCCAGGGAGCAGAAAAGTGAGCAGGGAGAGATTTACTTTTTGGCACTTGAATCTCTCCATTTTAGTGAGACTGGGCCTTGACTAACTCATTATCCTTGGGCAGCCACTCTGGATAATGAGGTCTGAGATGGTGATGAATTGACATGCACGTGGTTGATCCTATCTTTACATATATTTTTCCAATTAAGTATATTGTCCTTCTTTGGGTAAGTCTGAGGCACATCCATGGTTGGGTGGGGCCAAGCAACTCCTGACGTTTGTTGCTTCTTTGGTGTGGTCTGAGCACAGGCAAAGGAAAACTGAACAGCAATGGATCTGTCCCTTTTTAAAATTTTGTTTTTCCACAGTGATTTCCTGGGAAATTCTGTTTACCCTTGATGATCTTATGAAAGATCCTCTTTTGTTCTTCGAGTTATGAGAAAACAAACCGTGGAAAGTTTAACAGGAACACCACTGATTTTCATTAAGGGCTGATGAATGCTTGGGTCAAATCTCTTCATTAGACAGATCAAAGGCGAATAATGTGTTTTAATTCAAAGTTCTTTTTTTTTTCATCAAAAAAAAAAGAGAGAGAGAGAGAGAGAGACCTCAGTGAAAACAAGGATTTCCTAACCCAATTAAGAAATCCGCAACAGTCTGTTCTACCAGCTAATTTACTTAGAGTTGTGTGTTTGTATAAATTACGCATGGTGTGGTGGGTTTTGCCCTCTCTGTATTTTTTATAGCTCAAGCCAGTGACATACCAGCAAAGATTTTCATGGGCTCGGTTTCTTCTGATGATGAAGCAGCCCCTCCTTTCTTCCTTGTTTGTATTCTGCCCTATGTATCACCACAGCCACAGTCCCCTCAGAGCCTCACGAGCCTTTGCCTCCAGCTC
>PISX010018653.1:0-40091 GCA_004024625.1 Mellivora capensis | reverse complement strand
CTGAGCTTTTATCGTTCTTCCATCTACTTTTTAGAGATCTTCCATTGCCTCCTCACTGTCAGGCTGTGTGCTTTCACTTCTCCCTGTTTCTAGAATGTGCCTGTGGCAAGCCTTCACTCTACCTCCTTCTCTTGTTCCTTGTTTGCCCAGGTTTGGGAAACCAGATGACAAAGGTTGTTAGGATTAAGAGCCAGGTTGGTTTACGGATTTGAGCCAGTAGGCTTGGCATAAGGGCTCAATGCCTCATTTGGAGGAAAGTGCCTGGGTTTGATGTAGTCATTCCTGGTTGGCCTGTGTGCTTCGAAGTTTGATGTCTGAATGGCTGGCCCCCGGTGTCAAGATATTTGGTCAAACACTATTCTGTGTGTTTCTGTGAGAGTGTTCTTTAGATTGCTGGATTTTGAAGAGAGCCCATGGGCCTCTGCAATGTGGGTGGGACTCATCAAATCAGTTGAAGATCTGAATAGAACAAAAGAGTGATTCCTCAAGCATGAGGGTATTCAGCCAGCAGATGGCCTTTGGGTTTCAACTGCAGCACTGACTCTTCCTAGTTCTCCAGCCTCCTGGCTCACCTTCCAGATTTTGGACTTGCCAGCCCCCATAACTGTGTGAGCCAACGCCTTAAAATAAATCTCTTTCTCTACATCTACACATTTTTGCTTCTGTTCCTCTGGAGAACCCTGACTCACACAGATTGTCAGAGGTCTTTTTGGGAAGTGTTAAAATCCCAGAGTGAGGCTTTAATTCAGGCTGGTATCATCATTCTGGAAGGATGGAGAGTATCCTAGTGCAGCACATTTGAGATACGTGGAAATGTGAGACAAAATATAATGACTCAGCAATGTGAGCACCAGGTACCCCTCATCTTTACCCACTCCTGACCTGCACGTCTTCAGGTGGGACTCAGGAATGATAGACTAAGAAATGGGGTCAAGGTGAAGGGCAATCCATGAGGATGTCAATTTTACACACCTGATCATTTTTTTAAAACTGAGAATAAATAGCTTGGATGTGGTCAACATACCATGTGTCCTTCAGACCCCCAAAGTAAGTGTGTTGTTGTTGTTTTTAATTTATTGACCTCATGATTGTCACAGGCTTGGTATTAACAGAACTTGCACAATTTCTCCCTTTTCAAGGTATTAGAGAATTTCTGAAATGTTGCAGGTATACCTGTGTTCTCCAGCATAAAAACTAAATCATGTCCTTGAGTCCTTTTAGACATCATTGCAATTCTCTTGGGTGAGCTGCATAGCTTGTAGATCATGTTTTCGTTATCAGAAAGAAAATGTAACTGTTATTTATGTTACCATGTATACTGATCATTTATGAGTGCCTGCTAGGTCTTTACACATAATCTCTGCCATTATCCCTCAAACAAAATAAAGTTTCACCTCATTTTAAAGATGAGACGATGGAACCTCAAGAAATCCACGTAATGTGCCCAGAGTCATCTTACCATTTACCAAAATACCAAAGCCCACACCCCTCTCTTCACCTTCTTCCTGCCAATCATGGTCAATTTCCACGTCTGTTTGGTGCTGAGCCTCCTTGCTGCCTACCATTTGGCCTGACAAGTCTCTTCAGCCTTTGAGAAGGTGTCCTCATTGGTTGCAATCTTTTACCCTGTTCAGTCATGTAACCTGAATGTAAGCTCATTCTACTTAGCAGCTTTGTGACCTTGGGCAAGTCACTTAACCTCTCTGAGCCACATACGTGTTCCTCACCTGTGCAGTGAATGTAATCATGTTCACCTGCAGAGTTGATGGCAGGAATCAGGGACATAGCATATTTAAAGTATGTCTCACGGCACATAATAATTGCTCAATAAATAGTTTGTTCTTATTATGGTCATTACTCTCTCAGACACGCTCCTGAATATTTCCCAGCATGGCAGGACCCTTGAGGGTGCTTCTGGGACACAGAGGTGGGACTTCCTGACATGCAGAACCCAGAATGAGGAATTTGAATGCAAATGCCATCCCCAGGGAAATCTCATACTGGCAAAGTTCCTCTCACGTACCCTATTTCTTCAAATAGAGCTGGCCATTATTGTAGCCACTAGCCACATGCAACTACGTCCATTAATCAAAATTAAATAACATTTCCATGACAGTTCTGCAGGTACATGAGGCACATTTCAAGTGCTCAGTAGTCACATGCGAGCAGGACACGCTGTTCAATCTGAATTTCTGATAAAGTATGTCCCAGCATCCTTTTTTTTTTTTTTTACAATTTTATTTATTTATTTGACAGAGATCACAAGTAGGCAGAGAAGCAGGCAGAGAGGGAGGAGGAAGCAGGCTTCCTGCTGAGCAGAGAGCCCGATGCGGGGCTGGATCCCAGGACCCTGAGCTGAAGGCAGAGGCTTTAACCCACTGAGCCACCCAGGTGCCCCCGAGCGCATGATTTTAATAATGAAGAAAAAAGTCATGTGTTGTCTCTCGGGATTCACATTGAACTGGGCATCGTATCTGGCTAGGGCTAGGAGAGCACAGGAACGTTTCCATCATTGTAGAATTTTTTTTTTAAGATTTTATTTATTTATTTGACAGAGATCACAAGTAGGCAGAGAGGCAGGCAGAGAGAGAAGGAGGGAAGCAGGCTCCCCGCCCAGCAGAGAGCTCGATGCCGGGCTCGATCCCAGGACCCTGGGACCATGACCAGAGCCGAAGGCAGAGACTTTAACCCACTGAGCCACCCAGGTACCCCCATTGTAGAAATTTCTAACGGACAGCATTGCTTCGGAACCTTCAGGAGGAACTCTACCCCATTCCTTGTGTTTTTCTGCCCACCTGCCATGATGGGCATGCAGGACATGAACAGCCAGAAGTGTCCCAAACTACTATAATAAAGTTCTTGACCTTTGAAGCAGCTAATACTAATTACTCCCGTTTTTTTTTACCTGAACACTTGAATTTAATTTCCTCATTTAAGCTTTTGTTCCTCCATTTTCTTTTCTTTCTTTTTTCTTTTTTTAAATCTCCCCTACATTGCTTCATATCCCTGTAAATAATCTTCTGGCCTGATTGTAGGGGCTTACTCTTCCTTTCCAATCTTCATTTTATTCAACTGTATCATGAACTCCTGAACCACTTAAATATTTCACAATTACTCAGTGCCATGAAAGACCCTTTTTTTTCCCTTTCTCAACAAGAATTAGCATTCTCCCGGGCGTCTGAATGGTTCAGTGGGTTAAGCATCTCCCTTTGGCACGTTATGGTCCAAGGTCCTGGGATGGCGTCTTGCATTAGGCTCCCTGCCCTGCGGCGAGGAGTCTCCTTCTCCCTCTGCCCCTCCTCCCACTCATTATCTAAATACCTCTCCCTCTCAAATAAATAAATAAAATCTTTAATAAAATAAAATTATACTCAGTCTTTAAAAAAAAAAAAAAGAACACCTGCACTGTATACGTGACCCAGTTAGGGCTTGTCTATAAACCTTCAAGATTTGGCAAGTGGGCGCAGGGACTCATTCATCTTGCCACCCAAAACAAGCCTTTTTTTTTTTTTTTTTTAATTTGACAGACAGAGATCACAAGTAGGCAGAGAGGCAGGCAGAGAGAGAGGAGAAAGCAGGCTCCCTGCTGAGCAGAGAGCCCAATGCGGGGCTTGATCCCAGGACCCTGAGATCTCAACCTGAGCTGAAGGCAGAGGGTTTAACCCACTGAGCCACCCAGGCACCCCCAAAACAAGCCTCAAACGTAAGTTCCCTCTGCTGATGAAAATTTCCACATACCAACCTGGACTAGCCTGCCGTATTATCCCGTCTCTCCCTGCCCTCTGAGAACAGCGGCCAGGTTCAGATTACACCCAGGAAGCTCGCAAGAGGATTGGGAACCAACACAGAGCTGTAAACTCCCCAAGGCACGTATGTATCTTCAGTGGGATAAACCAAGTATCCAGAACAGGACCGAACACACAGGAAGCCTTCAACCGATACGTGTTGAATTGAATCAAGCTTGCTTCTCAATTAAACTTACGAACGTTGACAGTCCTGAAGGCAGATTTCAAATTCTGTTATTGATCCATGTGTCTTCGCATTGGGTTGGTTGGCAGGGAGTGATGACAACAGCAACACAGTTCTACCTACTTCAACGTCTGCCTCTCCCCCTGCTGCTTTTCTTTAATTTATAATGTGTCCATGCAATGTCACGGCAAGGTGGTTCCTGGCCCTGTCTGGATAACATTTCTGCCACTGGAGGCTCAGGACCAAATGGAAAGTTGTCGGAAAACGCTGTCGACGCCTGTCCCTTCCTCTGCTCTCATTTTGTTTTTCTGCCTTTATCCTGCCGGGCACCGTGGGAGTGAATGGAATCCTGTGTGTGTTTCCCACTGACCATACAGGAGTCTGAATCTGATGGCGTCGGGGGGCTTTTTAAGCACACATTCCCAGACTTGCCCTGGAGTGTCTGATTGGATAAGTATTGGTTTAAGCCTGAGAATTGGTCTCAAAAGTGTCCCGGGGGGAAGCCTGGGTGGCTCAGTCGGTTAAGTGTCCAACTCTTGATTTTGGCTCCGGTCATGTTCTCGGGGCCCTGGGATCGAGCCCCATGTTGGGCTCTGCATGCCGTGGGGAATCTGCTTGTCCTTCTGACACCCCCCACCCCGCCACCGCCGCCGAGCTCATGCTCACACTCTCTCTCTCTCAAATAAATCAAGAGTCAGATGCCCAACCAACTGAGCCACACAGATGCCCCTCTATTTCTGTTGTTTTAAGCTACCCAGTTGGTAGTAATTTGTTCTGGCAGCCCTAGAAAACGAATACAGATTTGCACTACTTGCATTTGGCAATGAGAAGACAGAAGAGGTAGGAAAGACACAGAGAAGTTAGACATGGGCCCAGTCACCATAATCTATCCCAGGGGCTGTAGGAAAGAACTGTGTGCAGATTGAGAGCTTGGGCCCTGGAGGAGACAGACCTGATTAGCATCTCAGCTCCATCACTGACTTGCCATCTGACCTCGGGCAAGTCCCCTAGGGTCCACGGAGCCACAGTGTCCTCATTTTGAAAATGGAATACTTCATAGAGTTTGGGGGAGGATTAAATGAGAAACTGCAGGAAAAACACCCCAACTGTTATGGGACTGGCTCTCCAAGAAATGGTATCTGTCATGAATGTCCATATTGTCAGTATTCATAGTGATTGAAGCTGGCCAGGATGCTTCTGAGAGAAGGAATCAGAATTTAATTCTGATTTTGTGCTAAAGCTTAAAGCTTCACCCTTTAAGATGGCCTTATTGGCTTTGGGCAACAAAATCAATGGGAGGTGAGGGAGGAGGGTCTTGGGCTCCCCCTAGAGGTGAGTGTGGGTTACAAACCATGGGAGGAGAGGAAGGGAAGGGAGGGAATACATCTGTGGAAAGGGCAGTTGGGAGAAAAACTGGTCCGGTAGGAGCAAATTGGGGAAAACCTTGAACAGGAGGCAGACGAGTTGCTTTAAGACAGACGGGCAGACTATGGTTTTGGTTGGAAGGACCTGGATGTGAAGAGAGCACTATAAATTGGAAATGGCTAGGCAGAAAGTTCTGGCAGTCAGAATGGAAAAGGGGAAAAAATGTAGGACAGAGATGCTGTGAAAGAAAGAACCCAGTGACAGGTTGAACACAGGGACTCTAAGGCAGAAATCAAAGGTTTGGGTTTCTAGCCTGAGCAAATAGGAAAAAAAGTGATTCTGCTTTTGAAAACAGTTAGTTGGAGGCGAGAGCCAATTTTGTGGGGAGTGGGGAGATAATGAATTAGTTTTTGAACAAGTGGAAACTGAGGGAATTTTTCTCCTATTATGACCCTTTTTGGCTGCTGTTCTATTCACACATTTTGTCTGTTCCCTGGATAGTCCAGTGTTATGGAAGACAGAGATGGACAGCTGTGAGATTTAAGGCCACTCTTTAATTTCCCAGGAAAAGTCCAACTACCTAATAGAGCTATGGTCTTTACAAAATGGCAAGGCAATCCAGAGAAGATGAGAGTTTCTGTACTGCTATCCTTCCTAGACATCCCTATAGCAAACAGTTTTAGATATACAGATATATAATACAGTGTGTATTAGGGATTTATGGGGGAGAGGGGGTCCAAGAAATATCTTCTTTGTTAGCTATGTAAGGGTATTTTATTGGATACATAAGGAAATCAATCGATCTCTTCTCACTGATCAAAGCAAATCTGGAAGAAATGGCTGATGTAGGTAACCAAGTGGGCTTTCTAATGCTTTCTGCCTCTGAATGAGATGTACTTGCTCACCCAGTCATTGCTCAGCTCGACAACGATCAACATCTCCCTGCAGAACCGGCTCCCCTAAACTTGCCTGGCTTAGTGGGGGAGCAGATGACAGGAGGCCAGCTCTGGAACCAGGCTGACCCAGGAAGACGAAGTGCCCAGTGTGCATGCCCAGTGACCAATCAGAGAAGTCCTCCCTCCTCCCCTGGCCTCTTATAAGGGGTGGGATGGAGAAGAGTCAGGAAGTCCCTCCACTGGGAAACATGGTGGAGGGGGGAGCGAGGGCACAAAATATTAGAATTCATATGCATGTTTCTGAGCCTTTTTCACTACCCTCAGAGCTCCACGAAAATACTCAGGGGGGCCACAGGGGGGGGTCTCCTGTTTTGTAAGTTGCTTCCTTCACTCACTATGCTGACTCCATTCATAGAGAGAGAGTGTGTGTTGGTGTGTGTGTGTAACACTCCATTGTTCCACAATTCCATTTGGGTTCTATTCTGGGGTGGTTTCATTCTCTCCTTCTCAATAGAACTATGTGACATTGCTGTTTTCGTACATCAAAATGGTTAAATATGAGGAATTTTTTAGGTTTCAACTTAATATTTATAAGCAATGCTGCAACGATATTGGTACACTTCTCCCGATAATTTCTTCAGGATAAATTCCTAGAAATGGAGCCATTAGACTAAAGAGTATACACAAGTGAAACATGGATGGGGTTTCTCAGAGTGTCTTCTGTTCCACCAACATGTACGAGACTCCTCAGTTTCCCTGACAGCTGCCAGACAAAACCATGGGTGGATCATTTCACTCATATTAAGTATGTATGCACTCATCTTTGTTAGATTTTTTTTCTGTGGAACTTTTGTTTCCGGTTGCCTTCCTTTGGGGTCTCCTATCCTCTGGCATACGGATACCCAACTGCCTCCCCCACCCCTCACTGCCCACGATTCAAGAGGGAGAAATCTGAACGATGATTTCTTCCACGTCAACTGGAACAGAATTTCTTGACGTGTGATTTCTATGGAAAAAAAAAATCGACTTAGCTATTTTAATCTCCTGTACATGGCATTAATTAATTTCTGAGATTGGTGTGCATGGTGAGTATAAAATGTTGTCAATAGGGGTGCCTGGATGGCTCAGTCGGTTGGGCGTCTGACTCTGAATGTCAGCCCAGGTCAAGATCTCAGGGTCATGAGATCGAGACCCCTGTCGGGCTCTGTGCTCAGCACGGAGTCCCCTGAGACTCTCTCTCTCCCTCTCCTTCTGCTCCTCCCCCCACTCACACACTCTCTCTAAATAAATAAATAAATAAATAAAATCTTAAAAAAAAAATAAAACGTTGCCAATAAAATAAAAGTAAATTTTAAAGTAAGCTCACAAGGTACCAGCTATAATATTAACCATTTAGCCTATGGAATCTTCACAGCCAACCTGAGAAATAGATATTGGCATCCCCGATTTACAGTCGGGGGACTTGGGCTCAGAAAGGTTTAGTAGCTAACCCAAGATGGCACAGCCCCATATTAGTTATCTATGGCTACCTAACAAATTACCCCATGCTTAAAAAACCAACTATATATTATTTAACACTGGCTGAGGGTCAGAAGTCTGAGCACGGCTTGGCTAGGAACTCTGCACGTGGGCTGTCACAGACTACCACCAGGTGCCAGCAGGACTGGGGTTTCATCTCAAGACTCGACTGGGGAAGGTCTGCTGCCAAGCTCTTACATGGTTCCTTGTTGGTCTGAGGGCCTCAGCTCCCTGCTGGGGCTGCCCTCAGTCCTTTGGCACATGTCCTTTCCAACACAGCAGCTCACAATATCAAAGCCAGTGAAGGAGAGAATCTTCTAGTGAGACAGAACTCACAGTTCATTGCCTCATCAGAGAAGTGGCATCCTGTCACTTTGGGAATATTCTGTTGGTTGGAAGCAAGTCACCAGACCAGTCCATACCCAGAGGAAGAGGGTTACACAGGGACATGAACACCAGGTGGTAAGACTCCTTGAAGGACATTACCGACCCGGCCTGTCAAAGCAAGTAAGTAGCAGAACTAGGATCTGAAGTCGGTCTTCAGACTCTGAAGGTCCCCACAGTTAACCACTATGTTTACCGCCTTCCCAGACAAATTAACCCGGTTACACCTCAGAAAGATTAATCTGGTTATTCTAACATGGACTCTAGTGTTTGTTTTTTTTTAATGTATTATCCTTTTAAATTTAATCTCCAAAGTTAGAAACAGAAAGATCCGGGGAGGATAAATGAGCTAGTTCCATGGATTTTAGTTAGGGGTAACTTGAGAAAGACTAATGACCACGAGACTTCCAGTGTGAAATCCTGACCCCTAGATCAGTGTGAAATCCTGACCCCTAGATATTAGACTTGGCCTTCTCATATGACTTTTAGAACAGCCAACCAATTTACATAAGGATAAAATAAAATAGGGCAGACAATTAGATTCGAAGCAGATAGAGGACAGGTTCCTTGGGAGAAATCACTTACATTACTTGCCCAATCCTTTCTCCCCTCCCACTTGGTGAAATGACTAGGTTTAATAAACATCCTCAGACATAACCACACATCTGTGTGTAATTTGGTTTGGGGGAGAACAGGAGAACTGGTTCAGGGGGCATCTATGTGGGCAGAGGATATCTTCATTTATTGAAATGTTCCTAGCAACAGAAGTTTGTTTTCTTTTTCGCCCCCAAATTCTCAAACTAGAAACAGGCAAAACGGTGATAAGATATTTAGAAAATTATAGAATTATTTTTGTTTCTTTAGAGTGGAATTGTGTTATAAGGGTATCTCATTGCATTTGCTAACACAAAATCAAAATCTTTTTTTTTTCTTTTGTAATTTTAATGCCACACTTGGGTTAATGTGTTTTGTTTTTTTTTCCAACTTAAGTTATACAACAGCAGGTAAATGCTATTATATTAGATTGCTTCAGGACTGCTTTGGCATTTCCAATGCCTTTCCCTTGCGTGATGATTTTTCTTTAGCTGTTTTCATATTATTCAACCCTGCACACATTTAGACCTTTGCCAGCTCAATCCCTTCTGGGAAGTAACAAAAATAATAATGTTTATTTAAAAATAATATCCATCATGCCATGCTCTGCATTTTCCACACATTGCTTCATTCTCTCTCTGTAATAATCCTAAAAAGTAGGCACTTACCCTAATTTTACAGATGAGGAAATTGAGGTGTGCCGCTCAGAGAACTTTAGCGAAATGCCCGAGGCCATAGAGTTAGGAATTGGTGGAGCAAGATTTGAGACTCTGCTCTTTAGAACTATGTTATACAGCTACCCAAGGTTTGGGCATATATGATGTATGCATGCGTGAGTGAATGAATGAATGAATGAAAGAATGGACGATCAGTGAGCTTAATTGCAGCAAGCCTTGCTTTAGTTTTATTTATTTATTTTTTATTTATTTGACAGAGAGAGTCACAGTGAGAGAGGGAACACAAGCGGGGGGGCGGGGGGTGCAGGGAGGGAAAGGCAGGCTTCCTGCTGAGCAAGGAGCCTGATGCGGGCCTCGATCCCTGGACCCTAGGACCACGACCTGAGCCAAAGGCAGATGCTTAACGACTGAGCCACCCAGATGCCCCAGCAAGCCTTACTTTTAAAATAATCATATTTTCTCAGGGTGCCTGGGAGGCTCAGTTGGGTAAGCATCCCACTCTTGGTTTCAGCTCAGGTCATGATCTCAGGGTGGTGAGATGGAGCCCCCATTGGGGCTTCACGCTCCGTGGAGGGGGAGTCTGCTTGAGATTCTCTCCTTCTTCTGCCCTCCCCCCCTCAAATAAATATATAAATCCTAAAAAGTTTTTTTAAATCATATTTTGTCTATCCGCCCCCCCCTTGGCACCACGTGTCCTAGAACAGAAGCTCCTGCAGAAGGTAAGAGTGTGCACTGTGAAGGCAAACGGCGCTCTACTGCAGTTCGGATTTGCAGCTTTTCAGCTCAGTGAATTTGACCAAGTTGTACAAACTTGCCAGCCTAGCCTGCTCCTATGACAGAACAAGAATCCAACCTGTGTCCACTTCTTCCCATCAATATCTGGATCTACAAGGATGGAGAGATCCCCCTCAGCTTATGATGGGCTGACATCTGGATAAGCCCATCATAAGCTGAACGTATCAATTTCATGAAGTCGAAAATGCATTCCCTGAGCTTAGCCTCATCCCCACCTTACGCGTGCTTAGAACGCATGCGTTAGCCTACCGTTGGGCAAAATCATCTAGCGCAAAGCCTATTTCACACGCAAGTGTTAAATATCATACGTCATGTATTGAATATAGCACTGAAAGTGAGAAACAGAATGGTCACGGTCAACAGACGGAAGGGTCGTCTGCGCATTGGCTGTTTACCCTCCTGATCGCATGACTGACTGGGACTGAGGATCACGAGAGAGGATCCTATAGCGTGTCCCTACCCCGGGCAAAGATCCAAATTCAAAACTCCGAGTACAGTTTCCACTGAACGCATCTCACTTTCACACCATTGCAAAGTCAAAAAATAGTTAAGCCGCACCGTGCTAAGTCGGGAACTATTTGTACGAGTAAAGAGCTTCGTGCAGTGCCTGACAAGGGTAAATGTTTACTCGTGGGCAGTTACTACCCCATGGAGTTGTGGGGAGTCTGGATTTAAACCCTGGTTCTGGCACTTAACTTGCTTGTCATCTAGAAGCACGCACTTAACCTCTCTAAGGTGGCCATTGGAACGTCTCCTTTGTCGTTGGGGATTTTTAAAAGGGTTGGACGGCACTGGTTCGCAAAGGTCATCAAGCAGACAGGTGGCCACATCTAGAGATGATTTGGGTTGTCATGACTGAGGGAAATACAACCGGCATCCAGTCGGTAGAAGCCAGGGATGCTATCAAACACCCTAATTGAAGAGAGGACAGTCCCCCCCCCCAACAAAGAACCATCTAGACTCCAATATCAATAGTTCCAAGCGTGATACCTCCCACTATGTGGGCGTATGACTGATAGCAAGTGCCCAATGCATGTTCACTAGTACAATTTCCTATCTCTTTGAGCTCCCACTTCAATCAGAGCGTTGTTTCTGGGAGCCTTGTCGGTTTTAAAATTCTCTGATTCAACATATGTGAAGTAGCTACACCCACATATATGAGACAAGTAGGACACAGACACTGTTTCTGAGTGTTCTCGGGAAGACCAGTCGAAAACAATGATCTAAGTTGGCAACATGGAAAATTCACTTGTTTGTTATTCAAAGTTTTGTAGAAATCTTACTTTAGAACAGAAATGGAAAGCAATCCTTATAAAAACTCATTTTTCTCCCCATTTTATATTAAAAGAACAGGAGAGAAACGATTTGTGCCATAATCCCATGCCTATTTGCAAGGTTTGGGCAAAATCATCTAGCACCAAGGTTTTCTGGGACAGGCAATGTCCACTTATTACTCATTTTTTTTTCTCTGAAGAGTTATAGTAATGAGCATATTTGTTTATTTATGTTTTAGAAGTTAGACTTGACTTATCAGGTCATCCTTTCCCTGGAGATCAGCCTTTTTTAAGTGTATGTTCTTTTCTTTTTATAATAGCAACATTTAATCATCCTGGTGAACTCACAGAGTCTAAGGAAGTATTATAGAAAAGGAGAAGAAAACAGGCATAATCTCATCACCCAAATATACCCAAATGAAGTACTACTATTTTGGCATACCTTTTCCTAGCATTTCTTTCTCTAAGCGTTTCTTTCGACAATTGAAATGAAACCACATAAAGAAGTCTTCTATTACCTTCCCTACTTCACATCACACCATAAAAATTTCTTCACATTATAAAAATACATCCTCAACATTTCTAGGGCTGCCGCCTATTTCATCATATTAATGTATACTTTAAAAATTTATCACCCTGCAACATGGGGGGTTGGCGGGGTAGGAAAAGAAGAAAAGAAACAAGATGGGATTGGGAGGGAGACAAACCATAAGTGACACTTAATCTCACAAAACAAACTGAGGGTTGCTGGGGGGAGGGAGGTAGGAAAGGGAGGTGGGGTAATGGACATTGGGGAGGGTATGTGCTATGGTTAGTGCTGTGAAGTGTGTAAACCTGGCGATTCACAGACATGTACCCCTGGGGATAAAAATATATGTTTATAAAAAATTTAAAAATTTAATAAAAAAAATTTATCACCCACTTGTAAAAATATTTCACTATAAAGTGAATTAGTCGCAAAATGTCAAAAAATACGGTATACCAAATGAAAATAAAAAGTTAACCCCTCGATCGTCCTCAAATTCTTTTGCTTCAGTTGTAACTATGTTTGAACACGTCCATGGGTATTTCCGATATGCCGTTTGTGGTCTCTGCTGGAGAGTTCCAGCCAGTTTCCCAAGCACGTAGTAGGACAGCACCTGCTGGCTCGCGGATGGTTGGGTTAGACCACGTGACTAGTTCTGGCCAACAAGTCCTGAGTATTTAATTCCTCCAGGGCCTTTTTGTTGTCTCTGCCATCTCAACTACCAATGTTCCAGTTAGTAGCTGGTTTAACAACCGAGTACCAGACAGAAGGTGATACAGAGCACAGCTCCCAGACAACTCTGAGTGGGCAGGTACAGTAAGTGAGGAACAACACAAATTGTTTCATTCAGGGGTTGTCTGTTAGGCAATAACATAGAGGAGCATAGCCAGCCTATCCTGATAGAGTGTAGTGTTTATACACATGCACACACACATGCACAAATTGACTGTAATTATGCATTCTTTTGTGCTCTGTTTTTTTTTTTTTTTTTTTGGCTAAGAAATAGATTTATTATTCAGAAGCTGTTTACTGCACATCTACTATGTCTTGGTACTATCCTAGATGTTGATGCTGTGTCGGTGAACAAAACAAGAAAAAAAAGCCTACCCTCCATGATGTTTACATACGTGGATATCTTCCCATGTTTGTACATGTATACTGACCTTATTATCCTGCTGTTTTTAAAGTTTTTTTAAATATATTTATTTGAGAGAGAGAATGAGAGAGCATGAGAGGGGGGAGGGTTAGAGGAAGAAGCAGACTCCTCACTGAGCAGAGAGCCTGATGCGGGATTCGATCCCGGAACTCCAGGATCATGACCTGAGCTGAAGGCAGAGGCTTTAGCCCACTGAGCCACCCAGGCGCCCCCTTATCAGGTTTTCTAACCACATCAGAAGTCCTCTGAAAATGATGTGGGCTGCAATTGTGCTCTCCTGAAGAATTTGCCTGTGGGACAAACCAGCTGCTGCCCACATTGGAGATTGTCCTGGACATGCTGTGAATGTTTAACTGCCCAGGGCTGCTCTCTTTCCAGCTCCCAGAGTTGTTGGTGGCATGACATTCAGGATCCCTAGCTTGCTTGCAATCAGCAAAGAGAACTAACTGGAAAAGAATGAAATCCTCTTGTCTCTCTCTTGATCCAGGATGGTGACAGGCTTTCCCAGTTAAACAAATAAATATGTCGAACTCAGAGGTAGGCGGATGGGCCGGGGGACTGGCCCGTCTTTGGGACTTGCATTCATCTGTTCTACAAATATGTATTGCATGTCTCCTTTCTGCTGGGCACTGCTCTGGGGACTTGGGATCCAGGAGTAAATAAAACAAAGATATCAGTCCTTGTGAAGCTTACATTCTAGGAAGGGAGTTGGGATGATACATATAATAGACAGATGATAGAATGTGATGGAAGATGATATTCATGGCATATATATATATATATACACATATATTTATAAATATATGTGTGTATATAGAATGTGATGAAAGGTGATATTCATGATATATATACATATATTTATAAATATACGTGTGTGTGTTTGTGTGTGTATATATATATATATTTTTAAAGATTTTATCTATTTATTTGACAGAGATCAAGTAGGCAGAGAGGCAGGCAGAGGGAGAAGGGGAAAGCAGGCTCCCCGCCGAGCAGAGAGCCCGATGTGGGGCTTGATCCCAGGACCCGAGACCATGACCTGAGCTGAAGGCAGAGGCTTAACCCACTGAGCCACCCAGGCACCCCCCCCCTTTTTTTCTTTTTTTAAGACAAAGAGCAAAGAAGTCTGAGCATGGCAGGGGCGGAGAGAAGGCAGTTTGCACCACCATGTAATCACGTAGCGTGGTTAGGGTGTCCCTCTCGGAGAAGACGAACTTTCAGCAAAGACCTGAAGGAGGTGAGGGAGTTAACCAAGTAGGTATCTGGGGGAAGAGTGTCCCCATTTGAGCAAAGTTAGAGCAAATTCTCAAGGAGATGGGGGAGGGGGTGCCTGGAACATCAAGGAGCAGCAAAGACACCCTTGTACCAGAAACAGATGAACAAGAGGTCTAGAGTAGGAGAAGCAGCCCAGGAAGGGACGGGAGCATATCATGTGAAGTCCTTTTATACCATTGTAACAACTTGGAGCAAAATGGGAGCCAGTGCAAGATTTCGAGCGGAGGTGTGACATGATCTGACTTATGTATTTAAAGGATCACTGTGTCTGCTATGTTGAGAATTGAGCAAGGGAAAGACAGAAGCCAGGGGTCCTATCCAGGCCAGGGTCAGCATCAGGACCAGATGCCGGATGAGGAGACTGAGAGCAGTGCTTGGGCTCTGAGTGCATTTTGAGAATAAAGTCAGCCTAATTTTCTGAGGGCTTGGATGAGACTTGGACTTGTTAGGATGAGGATAAGGATGGACTTGTTAGGACACAGACTGGGAACACTGGTGGAAGAAACAGATTTCGGGGATTGGGGAGATCAGGAATTCATTTTGGGGCATGTCAGGTTTGAGATGCCTGCTAGATATCCAAGTGTAGACGTGAGTAGGCAGTTGGATAGATCTATCTAGAATACAGGAGAGAAGTCTGGGTTTGATGCTGGCAAGTGCTCAACTTTTTCTCCCCCCCTTTTAAAGCAGTCTCCACACCCAACGTGGGGCTTGAGCCCACATCTATGAGATCAGGAGCTCAGATGAGATCAAGAGTCAGATGCTCAACTGACTAAGCCACCCAGCGCCCCAAGTGCTCACCTTTCTTTGGTCTATTTCTGAGGAGTCAAAATTTCTGTTATGCAAAATTGTTATTAACCACTTTTTTGTTTTGGTTTGCCAGCACTTTCACAAATCTATCATCCGTACCGCTTGATGTTCTGAATGCTGAACCCCAGAACCCTAAGGCCCTCAGATACCTTCTGATTCATCAATGAAGTAGTAAAATCAAGGTGAGAGGACCTTTGCATTTAGTTTACACTTGACAGTTGATATCTTTTTGCAGGATGCATACCTGCATTTGTTCATGAGTCCCTTTTCCAATTCTGTCTGCGCAGAAGGGAATGGGGCAGGAACAAAACACCTTTAGAACCATATATTTGAGTTAGATCTTAGAGCTGGAATTTTCTGTTGTGAAAATTAAAATTTTCAGAATCCCTGAATCTTCACTGCACAATGAGGGCAACACCCATCTTGGAGGGCTGCCAGGGGAAATGCTGTGCCTGATCCCCGATAATTTTGTGATTTTTGTGATTTCTACCTGGCCCATCAGGTGGGTACCCAGTAAACCTTTCTATTCCCTCTATTCCTCCCACAACCACTCATGAAAGGCCTAGCACATAGTAGGTATTCATTAAACACTAACTGATTCACCACGCAGGCTGGCCTCACTTCTCTCCCTGTTCTTCCAAAATACATTTGTTTGTCTCTGTCTCTACTGCATTATCACTGTGTGGCATACAGCCATGTGTTTATCTGTCAACTCCGCTCCCAGGAATCATAAGCTCCAAGAAGGTAAGAAGTCGCATTCCTTCATTCCCTAGAGCACTAGTGCCTAGCACTCTGTCTGGTGCACCGTTGGGACCCAATAAACACTTGTGGAATTAACTGGCATTAATGAATGGCATCAGGCAACAAACCCACTCTACTATTTCACATACAAGGTGAAACTTCAAGGACCATAAGCCCAAATCACCTTGAAAAACCCGCAGCCCAGAAAAGGACGGACCTGACATTATTTCCGGCAGGAAGGTTTTACAAATTAATTGATTTTTTTTTTCCTGACTCACTTAGTGAGGGTTTAAACCATTTATCTGAAAGTGCCATAATGTATTCTTTGAATTAGTCTAACAGTAAGAGACATAAAAGCTGAACTAATGAGTTAAACACTTAGCCCATCTCTCTTCATTAGCTCCGTGCCTTCTCTGATCTCCCCATCACCTCTGCCGTGCTGGCTTCCAAGCCCTTTTGGTCTTTTGGGGGACCGATTCGGTGAGCCTTCCCTTCCAGCAGGTTGGAGAAGCTGCAGACTTGTCCTTTGGTGACCTCACCTCCTCCCAGATCAGGAGCCTTTGTCACGGTTGCCGAGCAGACCCACCCAATAAAGCTACTGCCTCTTCCTAGCCCTGGTAGGCCACCCAGCCCTGGGGGGGTGATACTTAAATATTTAATAACACCAGGGATACAAAGCCCAGCTTGATGAGTCACTGTTGTGAGTGACCAGCCAAAGGATTTTGTTAAATCTCCTTTAACAAAAAGGCCTTGAAATGCAGGAAGAAAACACATTCCTTCAATTTCCACTTTTAATGGACCCATTTACGCATGCCCAGGGACAACACCTGCATTTCCTTCTCCTGGGGTCTAACATAAAACCCTTCTGAATCTAAAGGAGGTTCGAAGTTCTTCCTTAATGCAGCATTCTCTAAATGCCAACCATTTCTCCCTTGTCTCCTCTCACTTTCTCCCTGTCTGCAGACCACCTCCTGGTTTTCTGACTGGTACTCACCTCTGCTTCTTAAATAGCTTTCTCAAAAGGAACATTTTTTTTTATTTTTATTTTTATTTTTTTAAATCTCATGCCTCAGGATTCTGGGAAGCCAGCATCTCCGGCCACAAACAGACTTGTATAAAACTGGAGGGGAAAATAAAATCCTAGTCGTACAAAGAAGACAGCTCCCACTGTCCGCTGAGGATTCCCAGCGAGGTCTCCCACGAAGAGGGAGAGGGGAAAGGGTTTGGTGTTAAAGACACAGAGACTGCAGATGGGGACCATTGTCTCTGGAGTCATGAAGCGACTTGAAAGAGAACACGGGGCGGTGGGGGGGGCTCCTTTGTGGGGATCTTTCCTGTACCAGTATTGTGGTGGTGTTTGCAATGAAGCTTTACATGGGAGCCATTAATTTTTTTTTTCTTTAAAGGAGTACCACCTCCCTTCTGTGGCCCTTGTGTGTGTGTCACCTCATCGCCTAAATCCACAGGTGCACCACCAGCTGTCCCATGCTCTGCTTTGGGCCCAAACTGGCTTATCATTCTGTAGAGGTGAGATCTAAGAAGAAACGCATTTATCAGGCTTCAAAGCCCTTGAGAGGTTTAGGCATGGAGTAAAGCCCCCTAGTAAGTCCTCGATAATTACTTATTTCTCTTGTCTTATTGATGAAGTTCTAGAACATCGGTGAGGTTTGGTGGGGTGAGGTCCGGAGCGGATGACCAAGAAAGAATTCTTGACACATCTTTAGTGGCAAAATGGTGGTTTATTAAAGCACGGGGACAGGACCCATGGGCAGGAAGAGCTGCTGCCCCGGGGATGTGAGGGGTGGTCTGTTATATACTTGTAAGTTGGGGAGGGGATTAGGGATGGCTAAGTCTCTAAGGAATTTTGGAAGCAAGGTTTCTAGGACCTTGAGGGACTAGCTATTGTCTGGGGAAAAGGTCATTCATTACCAGTAATAAAACCTTCTCTGAGACCCTTCAGATTTCTATCAGTGGGCCATATGCTTGGGAATGATGTCGACACTATCCTGGAGGTTTAGAGATAAAGTTTCCTAGAGGAATTGTTAAAGTAGACTTACAGGATCCTGGTTGGGGGTAGCGGGTTGGTCAGGCTACGATTGCCCTTTGCCTTGAGCAAAGCCTTAAGGTGGGGGTCACTCTGCCTGTTTCAAGGGCTTGTCAGGAGGTAAGGAAATTGAATAATTATTCTTCTGCCTCTGTGTCCCACATCATTATCATCTTCTTTCTCTTATTTTTGCTCTTCTTCCTATCATCAACATCATCACCGTAGTAGATTCCCTCCAAATGATGTGTTCGAGTCCTAACCTCTGGGACCTACGAATGTGACTGGATTTGGAAATGTTGGGGTCTTTGCACATGTAACTGAGTTCAGATGATGTCAGGCAGGAGAGGGGTGGGTCCTGACCCAGTGATTTGTTTCTTTACAAGAGAAAGAGGGAGATGTGGAAATAGAGACACCGTCAAGTGGGGAAGAAGGCCACCTAAAGATGGAGACAGATAGGGAATTATGTAGACACCAGAGGAGGACTGCGAGGGTCACCAGTGACCACAAGAAGCTACCAGAGGCAAGGAAGGATTCTTCCCTAGAGCCTCCAGAGGGAGCATAGCCCTCCCAACATCTTGATTTCAGGCTTCTGGTGCCTAGGATTCTAAGATAACAGACATCTGTCTTTTTAAGCCACATAGTTTGTCATAATTTGTCATGGTGCCCTAGGAAACTAATACAACCATCATCATCCCTGGTCAACTGTTTTATGCCCAGCATCTCAGCATCTATCATATTCTCATTTAAAAGACTCTGTGAGGTTCCACAGAAAGAAGCCCATTCAACTTTCTTTGCTCTGTATTTTCCAACAGTTTGACCAGAAAATAGCATTGGCTCATAGACAGAGGAGTGAGCATTTGGGAAATACGAAAGTCATCTCATCTTACAACGAAGAAAACTAAGAACCAGTGAGCGACGTTGACTTGCTCTAGGTCAAAGAGTGAAAACAATGGAATTATAACTCAGTCCTTACCCCTCCTCTCCATCCTAATCACAACTAAAATAATCATCATTGAGCCCCACAATTCTTTTTTTTTTTTTTTAAGATTTTATTTATTTATTTGACAGACAGAGATCACGAGTAGGCAGAGAGGCAGGCAGAGAGAGGGAGGGGGAAGCAGGCTCCTTGCTGAGCATAGAGCCCGATGCGGGGCTCTATCCCAAGACCCTGGGATCATGGCCTGAGCCGAAGGCAGAGGCCTTAACCCACTGAGCCACCCAGGCATCCCAAGCCCCACAATTCTAACTGTCAGGGTCTCGGAGCTCATCTAGTCCAAAGCCTTGTTGAGGAACCTGAGGCCCAACAGGAAATGGTTCCCCAAACTCACAAAGCAAGCTACAGTATTTTTTCCGCTCACAGAAATTGTACACCCCAAATTACCCAGTGAACTACCTAAAATAATAGATTATGCTGCCCCTAGTGGCAGAACTCTGCAATGAACGCTATGGCCACACATATTTTTGAAAGTAGTTTCCTTTTTTTTTTTTAAGACTATTTTTTTTTTCACCTAATATCATGTTTCTTTCTTTTTTTTTTTTTTTAAAGAAAGTAGATTCCTTAACAAAGATAATCAACCACAGACCACACAGCTTATCAGAGGAAAAGTAAGGTTAATTCCTTAACATATTAAAGTTTATGATTGCGCTGACTTCACAGTGGAATGTTAATCACTGATACCAAAATATTTTTCTTAGATGATTTTATATCTTTTTTTTTCTAGGTTAGTACAATATATGGAGCACATCTGGAGCTAATAATTTTCTACTGAATTTTAATACATAGTAAAATGTTCTTAAAGCAACCAAAAAGTAATGCATTCCCTCTTTAAAAAAGTACTTTAAAATCACTTTCAATACATGTACAATGTAAAAATATGTATTTTGTCCCCCCAAAAATGTAATGCAGAATTGGGATATATTTTATACATCCACACAGGTCATGTGCCAGAAAAAATGGTGGTAACACAGAAAAACTGGGTTTTTTATATTTATGTCTCAATGGGGAATCTTTTATTTTTTTCTTTTAAATCATCTTACCCTTCACTTCCAAGTCAGCATTTACATGAATTTCAGGAAAAAGTTGACTGGTTGGGGCACCTGGGTGGCTCAGTTGGTTAAGTGTTCAGGTCATGATCCCAACGTCTTAGAATCGAGTCCTGCATCAGGCTCTTGCTCAGTGGGGAGTTAGCTTCTCCCTTTGCCCTTCCCCTGCTTCTGCTCTCTCTCGCTCACTCTCTCAAATGAGTAAATGAAAATCTTTAAAAAAAATGTTTTTTTTTTTTAAAGATTTTTATTTATTTATTTATTTATTTATGTGGCAGACAGAGATCACAAGCAGGCAGAGAGAGAGGGGGAAGCAGGCTCCCCGCTGAGCAGAGAGCGCAATGCGGGGCTCGATCCCAGGACCCTGAGACCCTCTCTGCTCGGTGGGAAGCCTGCTTCCCCCCCTTCTCTCTGCCTGCCTCTCTGCCAACTTGTGATCTCTGTCAAATAAATTTAAAAAGTCTTTAAAAAATAGTAATAACGAGCAGTGTGAAGTCTTCACTGAGTACACCTATGGGCTTGATTCATCCTATAAGTGGCTAGTCTGAGACATCTAAATGGATATGGTCTTCAATCTAGCCCCATGGGCACGGTGTTGGTAGAACCTGCCAAGGTCTGGAAGTACAGGGATAAAGGGGGACAGCGGACTCCGATGGTCATGGTTGAGATGCACATTGTTTGCCAGTATAAGGGATCATACTTCTCAGCCTCCTTGTCATTGGGCAAAGCCATGCAACTAGTCATGGTCAGTGGGTTGTATGCAGAAGGGGCGTGAATCACTGCCAGGGCACTGTGATACACTCTTGCTCTGCTCTTTCTGTCCCAATCATGGAAGTACATCCTAAAGATGTACTTTTTAAAAAAAAAAAAATTTTATTTTTTATTTGTCAGAGAGAGAGGAGGAGAGCATAGGCAGAGGGAGAGGGAGAGGCAGGTCCCCTGCTGAGCAGGAAGCCCAGTTGAAGCTCTATCCCTGGACCCTGGGACCATGCCCTGAGCCAAAGGCAGATGCTTAAACGACTGAGCCACACCCAAGGCTGTGGTTTTTAAAATAATTTTTAACTGTAGTACAACTTGGCTTATCCTAATATGAGGTATATTCAATTTCTGTTGCTGTGCAACAAATTACCATAAATTGAGCAGCTTAAAATAACGCTCTTCTATTTGTCCAAAGGTCTATAGGTCCAGAGTCTGGCACAGTGTGGCTGGATTCTCTGCTGGAAATGCCTCAAGGATGAAATCAGGGTGTCCATTGATCTGCATCCTAAACTAGAGGTTCGACTACGGGAAGTTCTATTTCTGAGCAACCTTGGGTTATTGGCAGAATTCATGACCTTGGTGTTGTAGGCTGAGGTTCTCACTGTCTTGGTATTTGTTGACCTAGGATCATTCTTAGCTTCTAGAGGCTGATCTCAGGTTCTTACCATGTGGCTCCTTCTTTAGCAGCAAAGAATTCCCCTGAAACTGAATCCTTCTCATGGTTTGAGTCTTTCTGATGTTCCTTTCTAGGACCAGTCAGAGAAAACCCTCTGCTTTAAAGGCTTCTGTGATTAGATCATCCCCCACTGAGAGAACCTCCTTATCTTAAGATCAACTGTGGCACAGTAACATAACCTAGTCATGAGAATAAAATCCATCATTTTTATAGTCCTGGGGATTATGCAGGACAACTTACACCAAAGGGGCAGAAATTCTTGGAGTCTATGTGTATATATATATATATATATATATATATTTTTTTTTTTTTTTAAAGATTTATTTATTTGTCAGAGAGTGAGAGATTTGAGAGAGAGCACAAGCAGGATGGGCAAAAGGGGAGGCGAGAGAGAATCTTAAGCAGACTCCATGCTGAGCACAGAGCCAACATGGGGCTGGAGCCCAACCTGGGCTCCCAGTTCCCTGAGATCATGACCTGAACCAAAGCTAAGAGTCCAGTGCTTAACTGACTGAACCTCCCAGGTGCTCCTCTTGGGGTCTGTATTAAGAGTCTAACACAGGGTTGCCTGCGTGGCTCAGTGGGTTAAGCCACTGCCTTTGGCTTGGGTCCTGGTCTCAGGGTCCTGGGATCGAGCCCCACATCGGGCTCTCTGCTCAGCAGGGAGGCTGCTTACCCCTCTCTCTCTGACTGTCTCTCTGCCTACTTGTGATCTCTCTCTCTCTCTTTGTGTCAAATAAATAAATAAAATCTTAAAAAAAGAGAGAGAGAGAGAGAGAGTCTAACACATGGCCTGTGAGTAAGATTCTTTGTTGGTCTATTTTTGTATGGGGAAGGATAGATACACCTACCTCTTGTTTAATGATTTTAACTCATTCCTAAAAACTTTGCTACTAAATCAAAAGCCACTGAATGGGGGAAGAAAATTCCATTACTTTTAACGGGAAAATTATGATGCCTTCCATCTCAACCAAACCATCCTCACAGTCTTCAATGGTAGAAAAATACCTCAACTGAACAATGAAAACAAGTTTACTGAAGAACTAAGGAAAAAATAGAAAGTAAATCAACACAGCATCTATGGAAACTCTAATGCAAAGAAGGTGTGTTGTACTTGGCAAAGGTGGAAGATAAAAATTATGGAGGGACACAAGGTAATCATTTCTGTAAAAGCTGCATTTTTCTTTCTTTGCCATTTTCTCCAGTAATTTCGGAACCATCTGAGGGGCTGGTGGGTAGGTTGGCTCGCACTCAAACTGCTTGAAAAATAACAGTAGAGCTCACATAAGCACCTTTAGGACAAAACAAGCCTAAGCATGAGAGCACTCATGGAAATAGTCCACGTTCAGAACATACTGAATGCTATAGAAGACACTGACTGCCTCCTTATCCCTTGATCTTGGTGTGTACACGAAGAGAAAGTCCCTTGGGTCCATCCAAATTGGGCTTGCGATTCAAATTTGTTCCACTTGATATTTTCTTTTCTTTTTTTCTTTTTTGAAAGATAGAAGATGATCTTTATTCACAGTCCACTTGGTATTTTCTGACTTGAAACTGTTGTGTTGGGTAAATTGGAGAGTTAGTCTTTGCCTGCAACCATAATGTCAAACTATCACTTCTTATAGCACATGTCTCCAGTGTGTTTTGGGGAAAAAAACATTGGGTGTATATTTTTTTTAAACGTGGTTGTCTAAAAAGGAGCATACTTTTCAACAGCCATTATGGCAGAAATAGATTGAACAGTTATCCTGTGATCTAGTATTTAGGTCTTGCCCAAGGGTATGTGGTTTTGGGACCCTCTGAGATATATAGGCCCATAGCTGGTTTATATTTATTACCTGCTGTTGGAGAAATCACTCCTTTTCCACCCCATAGTTACACTGAAAATTAACAAGTCAAGTATCATAAAGAGAAAAAAATTGAGATTGAATTTAAATAAAAATGATACCCATTTTGGAGGTTACCGCATAGGAATTGCTGGGTGAGCCATGCTTAAGAAAATGAATGTAGAGCTGTGAAAAAATGGAAGTATAGTTATTGGCTTTTGTAAATCTTTGTATTTAAATTTTTAAAAAGGAAATTGCAAACTTAAAGGTTAATTCCATATTTCAGAGTACTATTTCCTACAGCACAAAAACATGATAATGAAAATATAATTTTAAAAAATCAGCCCAAAGGCAAAAATAATGAAATTCTGTATCTTCCTTTAAAAGACTTTAGTAGGAACTGTCCATTTATGTTACAATATTATACATCTATTTCCTAAATGCCATGTAGGATACTGTTTTGGGATTCTGAATAAGGTAGAAAGGCCGTATGCCTCAGCTTTTCTCTTGTTATTTCTCTGAGTTAGTCTTACTTAAAAAATTCCTGGGAGTGAGTTTAGCTTTATCAAAAATGGACAAAAGCATATTTTTAGTAAAGTCCCTTGACAGTTCAAGAGAAGAAAAATACAGTTTTAAGCAAATATTATATAAATCTAATACACTTGAAATAATGTTTATGAAAGATGTTTCATGGGTGTCCTCAAGACATTTATAATCTGAGGGGCGCCTGGGTGGCTCAGTGGGTTAATGCCTCTGCCTTCGGCTCAGGTCATGATCTCAGGGTCCTGAGATCGAGCCCCACGTCGGGCTCTCTGCTCAGCAGGGAGCCTGCTTCCTCCTCTCTCTCTGCCTGCCTCTCTGCCTGCTTGTAATCTCTGTCTGTCAAATAAATAAATAAAATCTTTAAAAAAAAAAAAGACATTTATAATCTGAAACTATTTACTCTGCTACAATTCTAATATTTTTAAATAGGTTTATTAAGAACTAGCCCACTCACTGTACTTATGGAGAAGTAGGTAGAGCACTTTCTCCTGACCTCTCTTTCTCACATTCTATCTTAGTTTATTGCTTTGAGCATGAGTGTGGAGAAAAGTGAAGGAGAAGTCAATATATGATTTAGGGAACATTGAATCTCCGCCACCAATGGCTTCAGGAAGAATTCCATCATGCACCACCCCCCCTTTTTGGAGAGAGAGAATGTGTGGGTTGGGGGATTGGGAGAGGGAGAGAGAGAGAATCTCAAGCAGGTTCCATGCTCGGTGCACATCAGCACAGGACTCTATCTCACAACCCTGAGACCATGACCTAAGTCAAAATCAAGAGTCAGACACTAACTGACCGAGCCCCCAAGGTGCCCCCATCATGCTTTCCCTTTGAATAAGCTATACATTTATGGTTCTTCCCTTAGGCAACCTGATTCCGTCAAGAGGTTTTTTTTTGATGAAATGGCTATTGGTAGTAGTTTTAGGGCTTCTTCCCCCAAAGTGAGGACAAATTGGAGGGCATTATGTTCTAACAGTTGAATAGGATGAGGTTCAACTGCAAGAAAATCTGACTTAATAGAAATGCATTTCTTTTTCATATAAATGACATCTAGAGGCAGTCCGTCTGAGACTCCAAGGAAGCTCCATAGTTCTTGGGGATTCATGCTCTTTCTGTATTCAGTACGTGATTTTGACCTCCTCGTCCCAGATGGCTGCTGATGGTTCAGCCAGTAGGAAGAACAAAGGAAGGAAGAAGAGGCCAGAGGTACATGGTAGCTATCTCTTAGGAAGGTTTCCTAGAAGACAAAACAGATTGCCTCCTCTCCCACTTGGAATTTAGTTATATGTCCATACCTAATTACTGGGGAGTCTGAGTGGCTACATGTCCTGATTAAAAATTTGAAATTTTGTAATAATGACAAAAGAGGGGAAGGGATGTTGGTCTCTGACACTGGAAGAAAGAGCATGGTCTTTGAAGTCAGACACATCTAGATCGTCAAGCTAGCATGTATTAATTGTGTGACTTTATGAAAGGGACACAAGTGAACCTCCACTTTAAAACCAAAGACAAGGATGATATCACCTGATCTTATGGTTATTATGGCCTGCTTCCCTAATTTCCATGAAGTATGTCTCTAAAATAATAACACTCTGACCCCTGATGTGTGAACACCTACACTTAATCTCCCAACATATTCAGTCATCTTTGGAAACAACTCTTTGAAAAACTTCCTTCAGGGGCACCTGGGTGGCTCAGTGGGTTAAGCCTCTGCCTTCAGCTCTGGTCATGATCTCAGGGTCTTGGGATCCAGCCCCGCATCAGGCTCTCAGCTCAGCTGGGAGCCGGCTCTCCCCCTCCCCCGTCTCTGCCTCCCTCTCTGCCTACTTGTTGTCTTTGTTAAATTAAAAAAAAAAAAAAAAGAAAGAAAGAAAGAAAAGAAAAATACTTCCTTCAAAGTCACATAAATCTCATTAAATTAGAATCCACTGCTTAACATGGAGTGTTTGTACAGCAAAGGTAGACGGAAAGAGTAAATACATTTGAAGAACATCCCATGAACCCTATTGCCCAACTGCATAATAAATATTGACTGAATGAAAAGTGAAAGAAAAACTGAACTACTCAGCTTCTTTCTTTCTTTACTTCAACAATAATTTTAAGTTAAATTGTGCAGCTTGGGGGTAGCCTTTCCCTGTTTTCATCCCTATTGTGAAGAGAGGGATTTTAAAAAATTAATTGTAGAGGGGCACCTGGGTGGCTTGGTGGGTTAAGCCTCTGCCTTGGACTCAGGTCACGATCTCAGAATCCTGGGATCGAGTCCTGCATCGGGCTCTCTGCTTGACGAGGAGCCTGCTTCCCCTCTCCTCTCTGCCTGCCTCTCTGCCTTTTTGTGATCTCTGTCTGTCAAAAATTAATTTTGTATTATGAAAGTGTATTTGTTAGGGCTTTCTGGAAGAGAGCCAAAATGAGATAGATGATAGGTAGCTAGCTAGCTAAATAGATAGATAGAGATACAAACATGTCTCTCTATATAGATACATACATCCTTATATCTACATCTATATCTAAATATCTAAAATTAAATTTATGATAAGGAATTGGCTCATGAGATTATGAAGACTGAGAAATCTCACAATTTGCCATCTGCAAGCTACAGACCCAGGAAAACCAGTGGAATAGTTTAAAGACCTGAGGTCAGGAGAGTCAGGGTGTAGAATCCATTCTGAGTCTGAAGACCTGAGAACTAAGAGTCCCCAGGGCAGGAGAACAGAGAGGCAGGGAGTGAATTCCCCCTTCCTCTGCTTTTGCATTCTATTTGGGCCAGAAATGGGTTGGATGATGCCACCCATATTATGGAGGGCTACCGACTTGGCTCAGTTCACCAGTTCAAATGCTGCCCTCCCCTGGAAATACCCTCGTAGACACACCCAGAAATAACGTTTAACCAAATACCTGGACCCCCAACCATATCCCAGTCAAGCTGACACCTAAGGTTAACCATCACATAAAGCAAGAACAACAACAACAACAAATCGGTTGCAAACAGTCTGGAGTCCAGAAAGGTTAAAACAAAATTTTAAAGCCCATCATTGTCTTTATCCCCCCAAGATAACTGCTGTGTATAGTATAGGATTTTTTCCTTCCCAACCCATTTTACTATCTATATGCAAACAAACATAGGGAGAATATGAAACACATGATTCTGCAACTTATTTTTGTGCTTAAGAGTGTGTCTTGGACAGTGATCCACACCAGTGTGTAAAAGCTGACCCCATTCTTTTTAACTGCTGTATAGTACTCCACAGTGCAGCTGTTCCATACGTTTCTTAAGCAGTGCCCGAATGGGGTTGTTCCAACTGTGTCTGTCTGGTTTTTCTCTATGACAAACAATGTTGCCAGGAATGTCCTTGTGCAAGTATTTTTGCTTATGCCCATGGGAGGAAAGTCCTGGAAATTAGATCCTCTGGCCTCAGGATCTGCTCATTTGGCAGTGGAACACAGACTGACATAATGCCAGAAATAGCCATTAGACGTCGTTTGTTTGCCTGATTGGCGTCTGGACCGAAGAGGAACTCCCCGATTGGGCTCAGATACAGAGTCCTTCACATTTTCAACACCTGCATCCCCCTGATACCTCTTTCCCCCAGCAGCTCAGCAGGATGTTTTAACCCTGAATGAGCCCTCTCAGGTAGGCAAGAGAAAAACAAGCCTGACTAATATCTCGCTAACATACTGATAGCATTTTCCAAAGCAGAGATGATGCTTCAAGCAGACCTGTTTGCTGTAGGTCAGTGGCGAGCCAGCTATGACCTGCGAGCCAAACCTAGCTTCCATCCCTTTCTGTATAGTCTGTGAGCTAAGAATGGTTCTAATGACTTTAAATAGCTGTTGGGGGTGGGGGGGAGGCAAGGAATATCGGTGATGCACAAAAATGTTATGACATTAAATTTCACATCCGTAAGTAAGAAGTAAGAAAGAACCCAGCCCCCCTCACTGGTTCACAGGTTGTTGATGACTACTCTTCACCAAACAAGAGTGGAGGGAGGCAGCTGCCCCAGAAACTGTATTTCCCAAAACATTGAGCATATTTACTATCTGGCCTTTTGCAGAAAATATTTTCTTGACATTCCTTCATTTATTTTGTTTTGTTTTATTTTGTTTGTTTTTAAGATTTTATTTATTTTATGGAGACACAGCGAGAGAGGGAACACAAGCAGGGGGAGTGGGAGAGGGAGAAGCAGGCTTCCTGCTGAGCAGGGAGCCCAATGCGGGGCTTGATCCCAGGACGCTGGGATCTCGACCTGAGCCGAAGTCAGACACTTAATGACTGAACCACTCAGGTGCCCCCTTCCTTTTTTTATTATTAAAGTATAATGAACATATTAAAGTATAATGAACTTACTGGGTTATATGAGTTCTAGATGTTCCATAGGACTCAACAATTCTATACATTTCTCAGTGCTCATAAAGATAACTGTGTTCTTCATCCACTTTACCTGTTCGCCCAACCTCCCTCCCCTCTCTTTTCTGGTCACCACCAGTGTGTTCTCTACCATTGAGTGTCTTTCTGGGTTTGTCACTTTATTCTTTGTTTGCTTGTTTTTTTAACTTCCTCATATGAGTGGAATCATATGCTATTCGTCTTTCTCTGATTTTCACTTAACATTACACTATCTAGATCCATCCATGTGGTTGTGAATGACACAAATTCATTTTTTATGGCTGAGTGATATTCCGTTTTGTGTGTGTACGTATGTGTGTGTGTGTGTGTGTGTGTGTATGTGTTTATCTCACATCTTCTTTATCCATTCATCTATGGATGGACGCTCAAGCCTCCAAAAACATATAATCCAATTAAAAATGGCCAGGGGTACCTGGGTGGCTCAGTTGGGTTGAAATCAGTCTTGATTTCAGCTCAGGTCGTGATCTGGGGGTTGTGGGATTGAGCCCCAAGCAGTGTCTGCTTGGGCTTCTCTCTCTTCTCTCCCACTGTCCCTCGCCCTGTTCACACACTCTCTCTCTTTCTAAAATAAATAAATGAGGGGCACCTGGGTGGCTCAGTCGTTAAGCGTCTGCCTCTGGCTCAGGTCATGATCCCGGGGTCCTGGGATCCGAGCCCCGAATCGGGCTCCCTGATCCGCGAGAAACCTGCTTCTCTCTCTCCCATTCCCCCTACTTCTGTTCCCTCTCTAGCCATGTCTCTCTCTATCAAATAAATAAATAAATAAATAAACAAATAAATAAAATATAAAAAAAATAAATAAATGAAAAAAAATGATCAGAGGACCTGAATAAACATTTTAACAAAGAAGACGTACAGATGGCAAACAGACACATGAAAAGATGCTCCATGTTGCTCATCATCAGGGAATGGCAGATCAAAACCACAGCGAGATACCACCTCACACCTGCTAGAAGGGCTGAAATCAAAAACACAAAAACGACAGGTGTTGGGGAGGATACGGAGAAAGGGGAACCCTCTTACGCTGTAGGTGGGAGTGCAAACTGGTGTAGACACTCTGGAAAACAGTAGGGAGCTTCCTCGAAAAATTAAAAATAGAACAACCCAAGACCCAGCAATTGCACTACTGGATAAAATTTACCCAAAGAAAATGAAAGCATTAAGTTGAAAAGATATATGCACTCCCATGTTTACTGCACCATTAATTACAACGGCCAAGAGAGGGAATCCCACTGTTCCTTTAGGTCTGAGGTGCTATTTTTTTCTTTTGTGCTAGTCTCATGTTTTCTTTTCAAATTCTTCCTATCATTCTGTGTGCTATTTCTTGTTTTCCTCCACAATTCTCCAAAGGTAATACTGCAAATTACCAAGCCCATTTTAATAGTGAACTGCATTTCCCCACTTGCCAAGTTTCTCAAGGTAAAATACATTTTAAGGAAAATGTAGAATAATGGTTTTTTGACTCCGGTCTAAAATTAATTTTGGTCACAATATTAACACAAAGCTAATGAAATTCAGAATGAAGGGAATTTTTCTTAATGAATAACAAAACATAGCTCTTAATCTTTTCTAGAATTATCACTCCCTAGAAAGACTGATTTAATTGTAGGGTAGGAACCAGGGGAAGTGTTACCCCTTTACATTTAGGGTCCATCAAAAGAAAACAAAACAAAAAAAAGACCATTAACCCTTTCTGAACCAGGACTGGCCAGAGGCTGAACAGCTGCTGAAGTATTATTGGGAAAGCCTACTTCTAGGCTCATGGGCAGAGCGAAGGGCTTGGTCTTTTTAGATGAATTCCCTGGTTCTCAGGTGATGGCTTGCAAGGTGACAAGGTAGTAGTAAGCATCAAAAGAGGATAGGAGAAGGAATTCTGCCAGCCCCTTTCTAGGTAGGCTGCCATTTTGAGAAGGCTGTGTGGAGCAGTGAGGTGGGGCTGTGGGTAATGGATGGCTCGTGGAGCCAGAGCTTGAAAACAAGATGGCTCCTTGAGAATTAGACCATGACATCCATGTTCCCAGAACCAGCTTTGCCTGGGACTCATTATGGGTGGGAGTTATCAGGCCCCTACCACAGATCTACTGAATCAGAAAACCCTTGGTGAGGGGAGGGGACAGTTAATCTGCATTGTCACAAGCCTCCATGGGGGCTAATGCATCTGTGCAAGTTCAAGAACAACTTCATTCAATCCGTGCCTCAGGGTTCAGTGTGGAAGCAACACTAGCAAACTCTCCAGAAACTGTTAGGTTTGAAGTTACCTGTCCGTGGGCTGGTGTCTGTGGTGATGGCTACAATTTATCCAGCGAGAGTTACTATGTCTCAGGTTCTGTAGCACATTTCAATAACAAGAGTTAGTACATTTATTGACTATATTCCAAACACTGTTCCAAGTGCTTTCTCCTACCACCTCACTGAGTCCAGAAAACAACCTAATGAGGCAGGTGCTGTTAACATCCCCGTAATACGGAAAACTGAGGTACAGACTACTCCTGTCCTCGGGGAAGGGTCATTCTGGTGGCAAAGGGAAGACCCACAATGTGGACCAGGTGATCGGGCTCCAGAGCCGTCAACTGGTAACCACAACGGACTGTCGCTGATACTCTGAGATGCGTTAATTAATCCAAGGCACCATTTTATCCCCTCCACCTTATGTAGAAAGTGAAATGCATGAAACAAATGTTATGGCTGGAGAGTCAGAGGCACTGAGAGGTCAACTAACTTGCCTCAAATCACACAGCCTTTTAGAGGCTCAGCTGGATTCGGACCCTGGGCTGTCTGCTTCTGTGCTGGGTCCCTTGAGCTATCGTGCCACACTCCGTCCATCCTCACGACTTTGGTGGTGCTGGTATGTCAGGTGAGTCATCCGTCCCCAGGGATGACCTTGACCCTGTGTTGGGACAGCCTGACCCCTTCTTAAGGGAGTACAAGGCACAGACCCTCCATCCGCACACTGAGCCCTACCGGAAAGATCAGTCCCTAGGAGCATCCTGGGAGCTCACCGGAAAATGCAGTGAAGGTGAGACCCGGATTCAAGCATGACTCATGGGAACCATTTTCCTTAGCATATAAAAGGAGAAGGGGGGGGTGGAGGGGCATTAGTTAGACTACGTAGTTAAATAATCAGAAATAGGCCAAGAAAATTCTTGGACATCCAGGAACTCAGCATGGTCTATGAACACTAATTTAGAAACAGAATCTCCTTTTCAGAATTGTTAGAAAAAAACCACTGGCCTAACACTGTCACTTCAGTTAGGACCATAGGTCAGTAAACCAAGAACATAATACCTAACCAAACTACAGTTTCAACTCCCCTACCCCCATGAATGTAAGCTTTAACCAGTCCACATGGGATTTCCAGGTCAGTCCTGGGCAGTTTAGTGATGGTCACCTTCCATTCCCTTTCGGAGAGCCACCTTACATGAAACAATGGATTCTTAGCTAATTCCCTTTTTTCTGCTGTCTTTCTCCTTTTATTTTATTTTATTTTATTTACTTATTTGACAGAGAGAGAGATCACAAGTACACAGAGAGGTAGGCAGAGAGAGAGGAGGAAGCAGGCTCCCCACCGAGCAGAGAGCCCGATGCGAGGCTCGATCCCAGGACCCCGAGACCATGACCTGAGCCGAAGGGAGAGGCTTAACCCACTGAGCCACCCAGGCGCCCCTGTCTCTCTCCTTTTAAAAGACGCTTTGCTTTTCCAGAGTCCTTTGGAGCTTCCCTCTACCTGCGATCTGGGATGTTACCTGATTCATGGATCGATTAATAAAGCCAATTAGATCTTTACAATTTACTTGGTTGACTTTTTCATCTAATGGACTAAATGAGGCTGTCAAGATTCAGGAACAGTGCGGTGATGTACAAAGCATGGCTACTTTCAAGTCGGAGAAATCAGGTCTTGTCACACTGGCCTTCTCTTTGTTCTAACATGCCAAGTTGGTGTTCCAAATTCAGGCCCTTTGCCTACTCTTCCCTCCCTCCGGGATACCCTGTCCTCAGATCTTAGCTTCTTTATCATGTTAGCGTGGATGCCAAGGGAAGTCACTCAGATAAGGGGGCTGAACGCTTTGGCAGGAGGGAGGAGGGGAAGGGACAGAAGCAGGGAAGGAAGATGTTTTGTTTTGCAGAAACAACAAACCAAGGGCTCCAGCCAAGGACGTGGCTTGGGTCGTCACCTGATAGCTCCTTATCTGAGCCAGTTTGGGCCAGCCTGGAGCCGAGTGCCGGCTCAGAAGCCCCCATTTCCCCAGTGGACCTCAGGTTACCATTAGCTCATTACAGTACTAAGATCTCCTCCTCTGGGTAGAGTTTTCCGCCATTTTTTGAACCAAAAATGCCTCTTCAAGCTCCCTGCCCCTGGCCCCCCAAGCACTGAATGAACGCTTCACGTACTAACCCCAGGAGGAGATGATGCCTTGAGACCTCTCTCCCTGTCACCTGCCTTGAGACCTCTCTCCCTGTCACCTGCCTTGTAACAAGTAAGGACAAGTTCTTTGCTTTCAACTCTTAAAATTGTGTTCAATCTGGTATCTGCCAAGCAGTGAACCTCTTGAGTTTGGTTACAGCAACATTCAGGGTCTGGCTGGTGGGGGGGTGTCTTATCCTTAGAGAGGACTTCTCTGGTCACTTTGTCTAATGATGCCCTTCTCCATGGTCCTCTACTCTGGGCCAAGCATTAGCACCTCTTTCTACAACATATTCCCTCCACTTTCTAAAGTCATATTCATTACTCATTGGTTTCTGTGGCCTCTCTGTCCCCTCCTGGGAACCTGCGCTCCCTGGAAGCAGGGCCTGGCCCCTTAGGCTCACCATAGCCTCCCCAGAGCTTGCAACAGTGGCTGCTACCCAGGACAGGAACCCTACGTACTACTACTGGCCTCAAGCGGTCCTGGGTGGATATCCTAGATGCTTTGCAATTTCTCCCCCACTCTGCTATCTGGACCTGATCTGAAATCTGGCCCTGGGTTTGTAGGAAGCCCTGCCCCTCTGTGAGCATTATTCACAGCGCTAAGCCCCCAGTGTTCACAGCCCTGCCCTCTGCCTGGAGAAGGAAGGCTGAGAAGCTGCCTTGCTCCAGGCTTGCCCGGAACAGCAGCCTGAGCTCACCTTTCCAGCCCAGAGGCCTTTTTGGTTCTGATGGTGATTATCTGAACGGGGCATTTTTAACTGCATAGTCCAAGGGCTTCTCGGCAGGGGACCCATTAACACTGGCCTAAATGGGAGTCACCTAGAGGGAGTGAAGCCCCAGGGACCACTCTGAAAGCCTTAGCAGAGGGCGGGGCCTCCTCTGTCCCTGCCGTCGCTGCTGGGGCTTCCCCAGGCAATCAAACCTGCGGCAGACTGCCGTGCTCATTTAACATCTCCAGCCTCCCATCTCCGAGGCTGCCCTAGAGCCCTCTGCCCGGCTGCCAGGAAATCAACCATTCTCCTCCCAGCCTCCCTCCACCTCTCCTCCTAGCTTCCTTCTCCTCTTCTACCCCCTTCCTTTCCCTCCCTTCCTCTCTTTCCCTCTCCTTCCAGACTTCCTTCCCTCTCTCCCTCCACCCTGTCCTGGGCAAGGACTTTACAAAGATTCTCTGAGTTCCCCCTCGTTCCGCCTCTGATCCCATCCACTCCATCACTTTCCCCTGCATCTGGCCTGCCTCTCAAATCTGAAATATCAAGGTGACCTACTTTGGCTTTGTAGGTGGAGACCATGAGGCTGGGGCTAGACAAGTGAGAAGTGGACAGAGGTGTCCAGCAGGAGGGAACCCTGGGCCCTACAGGTTAGCTGGTGGGGCAGTGGAGGCTGCTTGTGGGTGCAGATTTTCAAGCCTGGCCCCTTGGGCAGCATTCATGCACCTGGAGTTCTTCACCTGGGCCATTTCAGGGCACCTCTTTTGGCAGCAAGTTGGACAGAGCTGGAATTTCTATAGCCAGAGAGCGATGTTGGATCCTACATGAACTTAGTACTACCACCACTGTGCTAATAAGCCCTTGTGAGAGGGGGTGATTTGTGCCCATTTTTCAGATGGGAAAACTGAGCTGTAGAGAGGTTAAGTTATACTGCTTCTCAAATTACAACTCTGTGAGGTGAGAATTCTAATCTCCGTTCTATTCAGGAAAACCCAGAGGCTCAGGGTAAAGATCCCACAGCAGGTAAGTAGGAAACCCTGGGCAGGGCTCAGCAGCAGTCTCCAGGGCATGCTAGACAAGTTCGCCCTGCACAACTAAATACCAGGTGGAAACATTTTAAATTAGGTTGCTAGGAGAAACATTTACTCTGGCAGCTAGGGTTTCCTGCGCAGTAGGTGGGTATTAGACCAAGCGGTGGTGAGTAGATAGCAAAGACGGCCTCAAGGGGCTTTCTCTTTAGCCACGCCCCCTTGCAATGTGATTGCCCGCCCCCCATGAGGGGGTGGAGTCTAAGGCCCTGCCTCTTGCATCTGGGAGAGAGGTGACCTCCTCATACAGGCCTCCTTATTTGTCAGCCAGCCACCCCTCCAGGAACAGTAATGGGGCTGACCAGCAGCTGACCGTGGATGCCTGAGGAGAGCACAGGTAAGAACAGAACTGCCCACCTGAGCCACGCCCCAAAGGCCAACCACAGGATCATGAGCATACACTCAGCATCTCTCTGAGTGTACTCTCCAGCCCTCCAGGTTATTGTGGAGCAAGCTAAAAGCTAAAAATTGAAGACACACTAAGCTTGTGGTTTAAGACACTAAGGGATAGAGGTGTAGAAAATGAACTCATCCATGCCGTTGTGATGCTTGGATTTCATTAGGGGAGATATCATATTCTTTTTTTTTTTTTTTTTTAAGATTTTATTTACTTACTTGAGAGAGAGGCAGTGAGAGAGAGCATGAGCGAGGAGAAAGTCAGAGGAAGAAGCAGACTCCCCGTGGAGCTGGGAGCCCGATGCGGGACTCGATCCCGGAACTCCGGGATCATGACCTGAGCCGAAGGCAGTTGTCCAACGAACTGAGCCACCCAGGCGTCCCGAGATATCATATTCTTTTTAAAAAATATCTTATTTATTTATTTGACAGAGAGAGAGATCACAAGAAGCAGGCTCCTTGTGGAGCAGAGAGCCCGATGTGGGGCTCGATCCCAGGACCCCGAGATCATGACCTGAGCTGAAGGCAGAGGCCTAATCCACTGAGCCACCCAGCGCCCCTGAGATATCATATTCTTAAACATAAAAAGTCTGCAATGTATGAAGTCAGATGTTAAAACTATAAACCAATATCAGATTGCATGATCCTAACAAGAACTAATATTTATTTATCTTTAAGTTTTTTTTTTTTTTTTTTTTTTTTTAATTTTAAGCAATCACGGCACCCAACTTGGGGCCCAAACTCACAAACCCGAGATCTGGAGTTGCAAGTTCCACTGACTGAGCCAGCCAGGCACCCCTGAGGACTAATATTTAAATGAATGCTTACTCTGTGCCTGGCTGTGAATTGCTTTGCATTCATTGTTTTACTAAGTCCTCATTGGAACTTTTTGAGGTTGGTGTTATGTTTCTGTCCATTTTATTGGTAAAGAGATAAGCGTTTTGCCCAAGGTCACTTAACCAGCACAAGGCAGAAAAGGATTCTAACCTAGGTGTGTGCCAGACCCTCAAGGCCATGCCCTTGGGTGTTGAAGGATGCAAACCCCAAGTGTACTGCACAAAACAGAAAGCATGCTGGGAACATCCCAGAGGGAGAGCCTTGCCATTCCCCCCGGGGGGTGGGGGCGGGTGGCGGGGGTGTGCAATCAGGAGAGGACTGATGGCAGAAGCAATCCCTGGGTTGGCTTCAAAGGCCAGACATCTGAAGAGAGAGGAAGAATTTCAGACAGGGGACCAGGTTGGGCAAAGGTGAGGGAAGAAGTGAGCCCGAGGAAGAGGCAGTCATTTCACTGACAGAAGAGAGTGTCCAGGAAAGGACTGCGGCAGAATTTTAAATTCAGAGAGTTACAAAGATCCAGCATCAATAATCTTGTTGGACACGAGGTGTAGAAAGGTTATTTGAAATATTAAATTATTAAACTCAGCACTAACTGAATGTCTTCTGCATTCTGGGAAGTGTGGTCTCTAAACTGGTTTCCCTTCACCGTTGGACTATCCATGCTTTGAAGGTGTTGGACTTGAAAGCATAGGAAAAATATTTTGTTCTTGTTTTAGTCTGATCTCTCATGCACATTTTTACATAGATTTTTTTTCCTTGAAGCTTATGGAGAGAACAAGACCTCTCTCTTTCTGCTGTCCTGTCTTTCCATAGCCAAAATCAAAAGAGGGAATGCCTAAGTGAACATCTACTATTCTGATCAGAATTCTGTCATATTCACCACCAGTGGACATGTTGTCCCCACTCGCAAGGAATTAACAACCTGTTTTCATGGATCCAACTAGCTGAACTCTTTAATTTACTGGACTTCATGACTTTTAGGACAGAGCCACAGAAGAAAAATGAAACATAACAGATATTGGAAGAGAATCTTCCCATACATTTCTGTTCAGCCAGTTAAATTTTAAACTGATATCCTCTATTTTATTTAGAGTACAGTAAGCCGATTCCTTTATATTCTGAGAGAAAAAAAAATCCCGGATTATTAAGGATAAACTGTATATTTGCATAAACACCAAGCTATGTTCTGTCGAAAACATGTGTTCTTAGATGAAAGTCTTTTTCCTTTAAGAAACGCTCATTTAAGGATATAGTTACTTGCTATGGTGGTCTTAGGTGATTCTGAAAGTGTTTGGTTCTAATTAATGTTAGATAGCAACTCTGCGTTTTGAGGATAGAAATCAGGAGGATTGAGGATAGAAATCACAAGGAGAGGATTTCTTCTTGATTAGGCAACAACAATAGCAAGAGTAATAGGGTGGGGTTTAGTAGGGCTCTGTACTGCACACCTCTGGGAGGGCCATTTGTAACAGTTGACTTGCCAATGGGACTTTCTGGCTTTCCATCTGAGCCAAGTTCAAGTTCAAATGCCAATTTTAATTCAGCTCAACAAATATTTATTTAGCATTTACCAGGTATATTAGGGTTCTCCAGAGAAACAGAACCAGTAGTATATAGAGGATATATATATATATATATATATATATATATATATATTCCATTAATCTATTATATGATAGATTAATGGATTAAGAAAAACTGATTCACTTGATTTTGAAGATTGAGCCAGGGAGAAACCCAAGAAGGCCATTGACATAGTTCCAGTCTGAAGGCCTGAGGACCAGGAGTACTTATGTTGTAAGTCCTGGTCCAAGCTCAGGAGATCAATGTCTTGGGCCTAGGAGTCAGGCAGAGAAAGCAAATTCCCTCTTCTTCTCCATTTTTTAATCTCTTCAGACTGTCAGTGGATTGGGTGATGCCCACCCATGTTAGGGAGAGCCAGTCTGCAGATGCTAACCTCACCCAGAGACCTCACCCAGAGACACCCTCACAGACACATCGAGAAATACTGTTTAGCCAAGTATCTGAGTACCCCTATGATTTGGTTAAGTTGATACATAATATTAACTATCACCCCACTGTGTTTAACCCTGAAAATGCAGAGGTTAGTAAGGAAGGGTCCCTCAATTGGAGGAGCTCTCAGCACAGCGGGGAGAAGGACTGACAATTATTAGATAGTGTAATGAACATTCAGGCCGAGAGAAGGGCCTGGTGATGTGCGGGTACAGGCACAGGGCACCCAGTCTGGCCAAGGATAAGGGAGCAACAAGGAGTAGGGCTCCGTGGAGGAGATGATGTTTGAGTTGAGTCTTAAAGTGTGGGTAGAAGCTTACAGGGAAAACAGGTTTGGGGAAAGTTGCTCCAGGCAGAAAAAAAAAGAGTGTGGCCAAGGGCATGGGTGTGTGAACAATCACATGGTGTCCTGGGAAGAGTAAACCATCAGGTATGGCTCCCAAAGGGAAGTGTAGGATTGGGTGTGGCCGTCAATCACACACGGAGCTCAGAGAGGTCTCTTCACCAAGAGTACCTGGGCATCAGTGAAAAGTTTTGAACGGGGTCAGATTTTCCTTTTAGCTAGTTCATAGACGTGAAACAAAAGACCCCCTTCCTCCTTGGCACAAACACATGGGGAAGAATAGAAAAAGTTAAGGAGAGAGTCCTTAGGCCTTTGATCTTGATTGAGTATGGAAGGCTAAAACTTGGAAGTAGAATGAGGTTTAGGTACCTTTGGGAGTCTTTATGAAAACCACGGAACAAAAATGGAGCCATTTAGACTATGTAACCAAAGCTGGGCTTAATACCTAGCTTAACTGCAGTTCCAAAGTCCCCCAGGAAGTGTTGAGCATTTTCTGGTCAGCACCAAGGAAGTAATCTGTCACAGGGACCCTCTCTATCTGTTACCCCAAAGGAAAAATTCACCTAAAAAGACCCCAGCATTCCCCCTAAGGAAAGGTGACCTTGACTGGAAAAATCCATCCATCCATCCATCCATCCATCCATTCTTTCCTTTCCTTTCCTTTCTTTCCCTTCCTTTCCTTTTCCTTCCTGCCTTCCTTCCTTTCCTTCTTTCTTTCTTATAATTTCCTTGCCCCACCCTCTTTCCTATTTAAAAAAAAAAATACCCTTCCATTTTCTACAACCCCTCGGAGCTCCTCTCTACTTGCTAGATGCGCTGCCATCCAATTCATGAGTTGCTTAATAAAGCCAATTAGATCTTCAAATTCATCCTGCTGAATTTTGTTTTTTAACATTCTAGTAAGAGAGTCAGCAGAGTTGCTTTTACTTAACCTCAGGCACAGATGCAGAATTAGATTCCACAGAGGTTTTTGAATTAAAATTTGGTGAGAACCGATCCTAGAGAAACCTATGCATGTGAGCTCAACATTCACATTCTCGGATGTTTATAAGCACATTGGTCAAGATAGCCCCAAAGTGGAAACAGCCTAAATGTGCCTCATCAGCAGACTGGATAAATACTTTGAATATTCATGTAATAATATAGTATAATGCAAAAATTCTCACCAAAATACTAGCCAATAGGATCCAACAGTACATTAAAAGGATTATTCGCCACGGCCAAGTGGGATTTATTCCAGGGCTACAAGGTTGGTTCAATATCTGCAAATCAATCAATGTGATACAACACATTAATAAAAGAAAGAACAAAAACCATATGATACTCTCAATAGATGTTGAAAAAGCATTTGACAAAGTACAGCATCCCTTCCTACTCTTCAAAGTGTAGGGATAGAGGGCACATACCTCAATATTATCAAAGCCATCTATGAAAAACCCACCACAAATATCATTCTCAATGGAGAAAAACTGAAAGCTTTTCCCCTAAGGTCAGGAACACGGCAGGGATGTCCATTATCACCACTGCTATTCAACATAGTACTAGAAATCCTAGCCTCAGCAATCAGACAACAAAAGGAAATTAAATGCATCCAAATCAGCAAAGAAGAAGTCAAATGATCACTCTTTGCAGATGATATGATACTATATGTGGAAAACCCAAAAGACTCCACTCCAAATCTGCTAGAACTTGTACAGGAATTCAGTAAAGTGTCAGTATATAAAATCAATGCACATAAATCAGTTGCATTTCTCTACACCAACAACAAGACAGAAGAAAGAGAAATTAAGGAGTCAATCCCATTTGCAATTGTACCCAAAACCATAAGATACCTAGGAATAAACCTAACCAAAGAGGCAAAGAATCTATACTCAGAAAACTATAAAGTACTCATGAAAGAAATTGAGGAAGACACAAAGAAATGGAAAAATGTTCCATGCTCCTGGATTGGAAGAACAAATATTGTGAAAACGTCTATGCTACCTAAAGCAATCTACACGTTTAATGCAATCCCTATCAAAATCCCATC
>PISX010018652.1:0-40039 GCA_004024625.1 Mellivora capensis | reverse complement strand
TTTGGTCATGGACTGAAAACAGAGATGCAGGTGTGGGGACACACTCAGAACCCCAGAGCTAGTATAAAGATGACTTTAAGATGAAGACATTTGAGACTCAACAGATGCAGAAAGAAGCTTTCTCAGAGGGGCGCCTGGGTGGCTCAGTGGGTTAAAGCCTCTGCCTTCGGCTCAGGTCATGATCCCAGGGTCCTGGGCTTGAGCCCCGCATCGAGCCCCGCATCGAGCCCCGCATCGGGCTCTCTGCTCAGCGGGGAGCCTGCTTCCCATTCTCTCTGCCTGCCTCTCTGCCTACTTGTGATCTCTGTCTGTCAAATAAATAAATAAAATCTTTAAAAAAAAGAAGAAGATGCTTTCTCAGAGCTTCCTGTATTGGACTAAAAGCAGAAATTCTAAGAAATGACAATTGCCTTAAACCCCCTCCCTAGGGTGGGTGTGCTTCCCAGAGACAGCCAGAGTAAACCTACCATAAATTCCCTTTTGGGGGGAGTTTGGGCTCTGAAGAAGTTATAAAGACTATTCAAGCCTGTATGGACAAACATTATCACAAACTGTCTTATCTCCCATGTCTTCTAAAAAACCTATTTGTCTTTCCCAAAGAAACCTATGGGCTCTTTCCACAGGAACCTTTTCTGTCCCCAACCTTCCCCCTACTAAGTTAGGTAGGCAAACCCCCAAATCTAACCATGCCTTTGGGTTATTCATCATAGTAGTCCCATATGTATGTTTGTTGCCCATGTAGATAAACTTTTTCTCCCATTAATCTGTCTTTTGTTAGTTTAATTCACAGGCCTCAGTTACTGCACCTAAGAGAGATGAAAAGTACCTCCTCTCCTACACAAGGAAGAGAGAAATTTCCATTCTGAATGACAGGGATCATGAAAGTGGCACTAAATAAAATGGCCAACATAAAAAGATGATCAAGATTGGAAGAAAATGACAGAGGCAATTCCTTCCATTTTGGACATTTTAATGCACAAAAAGGAGTGAGGGAGTTAGATTAACTTAGGATTTATATCACCCAGTCTTCTCATACACTGTTCACCTCCCACTGCTAGTTTCTTCTCCTTCCTCATCCTAGACTCTCACACTCTTCCTGACAGTATCTCCTCCAAGCACAGGCAGAAAGCAAAGACAAAGTGGTTAAGACATGGGACCCAGTTCTCTGGGCCAAGTACCCACATTGGCTTCCCTTCCTGCTTTTCCATTGGGTTTAAAGTTTTGGGGGCTTTCTGACCTTGGAACAGACCAAATCTATCCAAAGAACTGGTACTAAGTCTCTTGTTCTTTTCCGTTTAATCGTTTCCCAAACTCCCCTTGGGACAAGTTATATTAACATTATGCTCCTTTCAGAACACAGTTGCCTACATTAGCGTTAGATCAGAAACTTCCCAAGCCCTATGCAAACATCAAGGACCATCTTAAGGACTTCATCTCTAATTAATTCTTTTTTTCCTGTTTACCTTCCCTGTTTCTTTCGTCATTCAGAGCCTACCTGATTTAATGGCTGAAGTGTGTCTCAGATTGTGGCCTCTTGCTTTGGTCTTTAATTACCTCTCATATTTAATATTTGCCTTTCTTAACCTTTGAGAAAAGGAATTATTTCATATAGTTGTATTATAGTTCCTCAACTTAATTCAGCACTGGGAATATAATAGGGACTCAGTTAATAATACTTCTTTGAATTGAATTAGATGAAGTTAAGTGGATTTCTATATCTAATCAGATAGTTTTTTTAAAAATTCAAATTATAAACCCAAAATTATCATCTTCATGACTCTCTTGTGTGTTTTTAAAAAATCAACTCTTTCATACTCTCTGCTCATGAAAGAGCACAGGTCCACGAGAAAGAATGGAGGCTCTGATGTCACAATGTGATTTTTGTTGTTGGCTATGACTCTGGAAATCAGGAATGTTCAGAATATACACATTCCAGAATTCCAGGCCTACACATTCTGGCTTGGCTCCTTGACATACACACCATTTTCAATTCTTTCTGCCATTGTCTTAGGGTAGAATTTTCTTTTCTCCTCCCACCAGAATCCCAACGTTGTTTCAGCTCCCGGTATACTCTCAGGTATACATGATGTTTTGTAAGATAGAGGGTTCTAGTGTCCTCTGAGATCTGACCATTTGTCTCTTACAGGATTCTGTTCCTTCCAGCCTTCTCCTCCTCTGAGAACGCAGGTGCACATGCTGAGGGGAAGGAAAAGGAAGATGGGAGGTTTTCATGTCTACAAAGGAGAAAAAGATTTTAACCATATAGTAAATATCAATATACATATGTGGGAGCTCCTGGGACAGAGCCTGGGTTTCATTTCAAGGCAAATTGCAGGTGTTTAAAGCCCATCCAGGAGGCCAGGAACAAGCTGATGACTTCATACTGAAATCATGCAAACCCATGAGCTCATGGGCTGGAAGATGAAACCAGAGGAGAAAGCATGACTTTGAGGTAAGTTGCAGGAAGTCTATATAAGATCACAACCAACCTGGAGAGGCGAAAGTGGGGAAACCGGGCTGCTGGAATGTGGAGATTTTCCTGCAGGGACTTGTAGTGAAATGAAACTGCTTGGTTTCACTCAGGCCCCAGCAAGACTCTCAAGAGAAACTGAAGGATCAGAACTGGAAAGCCAAGGGACACTTTCTGTTTGCTTTTTGCTCTCTCTGACCTCAGCGAGTGCCATCCTCAGGACAGGATGGGGTCACAGCAGTCAACCCGCCTTCTCTCCATGTGCAGTGCCTGTGGCTGGTGTCACATGGCTCTTGTGCCACTAGGCTACACAGAGTCACCCATTTGTCACCTCCTTGGTCAGAGACGGGGTGCTGCAGGGCCTGGCCCAGGCTCCCAGAAGCCTGGGCTGGGGTGGGGGCAATGTTGGGAGTGGCTCTGGGCTCCAATGACACCAGAGAGGACCTGAGACATGCTGCTCAGAAGCACAATGTCCAAGTCAGACAGACGGAGGGAGCAGAGGTGTTGGTCTGAAGGAAGAGTCAGACAAGGTGGAATGAAGCACAAGACCAAAGCTGAGAAAACCTTAACAAAGAGAGCAGGTACAATGGAGCAATGAGGCCCCAGAATGTAGCCAGTGGGGCTTTTCCTAAGACACGGGAATCCTGGTCATGGAGGGGAGGCTATTATGTGCCCCGTATTGGTCAGATACATAGAAAGAACCCATCTAGTTGTTTTATGCAGAAAGGATTTATTTCAGGGACTTGTGTGGCCTACAGAATTATTGAGAGGGCTACAGAAGCAAACTCAAAATTAAGGTTTCGGGAGCAAATCCCTAAGTGACACCAAGGAAGCAGGCCACCAGGGAGCCGTGGTTTCTTCTGCATCTGGAGGCTGCCTTCCCAGTAAGGGAGCTGGCTCTGGAGTCCCCTGCCACTGATGACATGGGGAGGCTGCTCTGACTGCGGGGTCCGCAGCCACCCCTAAACCTTGAAGGGCCTGCTGTGGTCAGCAGCACCAAATGAATGTGAGGCATGGGTTCTGATACTCAGGACTCCAGTGACGGAGGGCTGGGCCCTCTACTCCCACTGCCATGGGACAGCAGATGCCCCCGTGAGCAGCCAGCCCAGAGAAGCAGAAGGAGAGAAGCCTCATCTTCATTAGACCTAGCTCTAACACACGCACGAAAATATAATGGAGGCCCACTCCCCATATATGTTAAATGCTGGAAATTACAGTTCAGGTATTTTCTACAAATATGCTCTGTTGTATGCATCCTGCAAATATGTTCTACCCTCCTACTTAAACCAATACACCCTTATAACAATGTGGACATTCAGAGTTAAATTTAGATTCTTGAACTCCTCTGAAGAATGTGCCAGAACTTGGCTGTGTGGGAGAGCTAGCCCCTCACCCCAGTCTCCCACAACCCTTGGCTTGTCCTACACTGGCAAGAGCTTTCTGCCCATGTGGGGACACTCAGGCTCCCATGTCCAAGCTCGGCTTAGACTGCAAAGCCCCTTCTGCCACCCATTAGCTACCCCATCGTGGAACTTGCTTTGCTTAGTGATTCTACCTTCAGCCTCCAGTCCCCTCTGTTCTCTTCCCTATCCAAGCAGCTGATTTCAAGGGTTTGGGGCAGTAAGAAATGCTTCTGCTTACAAGGAATTGAAAACCCATTGGTCTCTAGTCTAGGAGAAGGGAGAGCAAAGTGGGTAATACATGGGCTTTGGCAGTATTAGACTGCATCTGGCAAATTATCCAAGTTCTCAAAGCCTCAGTCCCTTCATCTCTGAAATTGAACTAATAGGATGCTGTTTAAGAAAATGCACGGAAAGTGCATACTCCAGGGCCCAGGCATGTAGGAAGTGCTCCCAAAAAGCCATTATTAGTGTTGTTGTGATTACAGATAAATAGGTAAGACTGACTCTATAGGAACAGTCAAATCATTAGGATCTTTGAGGGTCTTGAATCAGATTTTGAATCCGATGAATTCTTATACTCTCTGTTCAGTCTTTATGCCCTGAGCCAGTCATGGGTACTGCTTAGACCAGGCTGGAGAAAAGCAGCCTTCATTTTGCCTCTTGTGGCTGATAATGGCTGTGGGAGGAGCCCACATGTGGGCAGAACTCTGTGATTGATTAATGATGTCTGCCCTGGGTGTAGGAGGAGATAGGGCTATATATGGGCCAAGTATTTGGCATTCTTGGCCTAGACCTCATTTCTGAGCAGTGGAAAAGAAAACAGACTCATAGAGACACAACCAAATGGAGTCCCGCTTCTCCTGGCCCCTGGGTCTGAGATCAGGACCCAGCCACTCAACCCGCCTTTGCCCAGATGCTTGATCCATCCAATGAGGATAGCCAGGCTTACCCTCCCTACCTTATAGAGTTCTTTGTGAGAGTCAAATGAGATAATGCTTATAAAAATGCCATCAGTTGTGAGGTATTGCCTAAATGCAAAGTGTTTATTATTAGTGGGTGGTTTCTGGCCAGTTTGTACTTGACAAAGAGGAAGAGCCAAGTCAGGGATAGTTTTGGCCTGACTCTGCCTGGGTCATCCAAGCCTTCCGCTCTGTTAGTTTCGAGGGCTGACCTGCTGGGGGGAGCCTGGTAGGGCAGAGAGAACGTGTATTTGAAGCCAGGGGCTGCCTCACTGACTGCATGCTTTAGAGTCAAGTTCTGAAGCCTGTGTGAGCCTCAGTTTCTTCTTCTGCAACATGGAGTTGGGATAAACATGATGGGGACATCTGTTCTGACTGTCCCAGGGTGAAGACAAGAGGCTGGCAAAATCCAAAGTGGTCATGGCCCTTTATGGTGCTCTGAGCGGCATGCAGCTTCGTTCTTCTCGTTTCTCTGGTGATGATTCCAACCGAGGTGACTGAATGAAGATGAAAAATGAGGCAGAACGAAATGACAGGATAACACAGGATCTCCTTGTACACAACTAGAAACCAGAGGAGTCGTCGTGCTAGGTAGACTCTTCCCTCATATTCTGCCGGGGGAGGGCAAAGGGCGTTCCATCCTGTGTCTTTAGAGCTTAGAACAGCCCTGGTGTGGAGCAGACACTCAGCTTGGCACCAGCGGTCGGCTGGGCTTTATCCTCGGGTCCCTGAGACTGCCTGGGCTGGAGAGAGGAGACACGAGGGGGTTGCTGGGTTTGCCATCCCCTTCTCCTGAACAGGACACACGGCCTCATCTGTAAGGGCTGTGCCTTCCCAGGAGCACAATTAAGACCTCTGGGGAGTGAGTCTCAGGGGGCTGGGCCTTTCCTCAGCCCCATGTCCTGGCCTGTGGTCTCAGCCAACCCGCTCCAGGCCCCGTTCTGAAGCCAATCCAGAGACTTGGTCTGAGCTTCATGTCTCTAAGCTGTGAGGAGCTCATCTCGCCTCCCAGGACCTGCCCAGCCCACGCCCCCTCACCTAGCAGCACCGTCACGTTGGAAGTGCCCCGGTCACTCTGGAGTTCTGCTTTTCCATTCATGTAGGAGGGAACCGAGGTTACAGGTGAAGTGATGGGACTGATGTCACACAGCCAGCACCCCTGAGCCCCGTCTGTGGCTCCTTCGCCCTCAGCCCTGCCTTCTGCTGCTGATTCTTAGTAAAGAATGCATCAGATACCGGGATCCCTCTGCATGTGTGTGGTAGACAGGAGAGGGCTATGCTCCAGCTCAAACACTCACGTTTCCCCAGTGTGTGAGGCCAACCGTGGGGACCTGGGGCATTTGGCTGGTGGCCAAGAAGGGGCACTGGTTCACACAGCCACCCACCCAGGTGGTGGTTTGCTTCACCTACAGGAAAGGCTGACTTTCCATCTGGGAGTCCCTGACATCAACTCTCCCACCACCCAGAGACAAGAGTGTCCTTGTGGAAAACCAGGCGGCAGCCCAGTCCTGACCTCACACGGGGCTGCCCTTGCTTGTTTCCTGATCCTTCCTGTCCCTGGCCAGTTTCTCTGAGGCCGAACAATGTCTGCAAGTAGGTGAGCTCATGGCCCGTTACAGGTGCTTCTTTCATACAATGGCCAGGCCAGATGAAGGACGTGTGGCCCTAATGGTCCCCCTTCGACTCTTTACAGTTCACGATGTCCTAAGAGAAGGCTGATGGAAGCCCAGCAGCCTCCTTGTGCTTCCCTGGCACTGTGCCAGCCCCACAGATGCTTTAGAAATGGTCTCTTGTCGTTCACTGTGTGCGGGCTTACCCGCAGTAGCTCCTGCCCCAGAAAGCTCTCTATGCGTTTGTAAAACCTAAACTACCAGTAGGAAGCCAAGTTTAATAAGGAAGAACCAATCAACCAAACTGGAAGGGGAGGGATTACCAGATAAAACAGGTGACCCATGAATACATTTTTCGTATCAGTATGACTGTGCCATAATTAGGATATCTTCCTACTAAAAATTATTTGTCATCCAGCGGTATCTGAAACTCAAACCAAACAGGGTGTCCTGTGTTTTCTCTGACATCCCTTATTTTTGTGGAATCCATGGTCGGGGTATCTTATGAACCACGCCTTGACTCTTGATTGTTGGAATGACATCTGGGACTCTTCCAGTCCTGACATGAGCAGATCTACTTGATTTGTTACTGTTCACAAGCCCCAGGCCAGGGACTCGGGAAGTTCCCCAGGAAGGCTTGTGCCTGGTCCCTGCCACCGGAAATGCCCTAGAGCAGGAGGTGGCCCAGCCAAGGCATGGAAAATGCAAATGGAGCTAAAGTCAGCACACTTTGACACAGACAAGTTACAAAGGGCTTTCATACAGCTTTTTCCTTTGGTTCCTCAATATCCTTGAATAGGGTCAGGCACCTGTCATCCCCTCTGCTGCAGATGAGAAAACCCTCAGGTACTATGGGCCCTGTCAGTTCCTGGTGAGCAAAGACTTGAGTCACCTGGCTGTCAGGCTCTAAGACCGATTGCACTTTCCCTTTCTTTACTGGAAATTTCGGTGTTGGTATTACAGTCAAATATATTTTTCCAAAACCATTGCCATATTTCTTCTCTTTATAAATATAACATTCAAGTATTACAGAAAACTTGGGACTACAGATAAGAAAGAAAGAAAATCAAGAAAGAGAGCAATTCCACAATCGGCTGATAGCTATTGCTGACATGCGCATGTACAGTCTTCCATTCAGGGTCCCCCTTATATACATGAATATACTATGTCCTAGTCAGCCTGGGCCACTAAAACAAAATACCATCGACTGGGTGGCTTAAACAATAGACATTTATTTCTTACAGTTCTGAAGACTGGGAAGTCAAGATCAAGGTGTTGGCAAACCCAGTTTTTGACGGGGGCCCTCTTCCCGGCTTGCAGATGGAAGAGGGCCTTCTCCCCATGTCCTCACATCGTAGAAACAGGAAGCTCTGGTGTCCCTTCTTAGGAGGGGATTCATACCATTATGGGGGTTCACCCTTATGACATTGAAACCTAATTATCTCCCAAAGGCCCCACCTCTTCATACCATCATATTAGGGGCTGAGGCATCAATATATGATTTGGGAGGGGATACACACATACATTCAGTCCATAAATATATTCCTACTTATAAATAAAAAGGCCATGTCATTTACTCACGTGAGTAACATTTAGTCACACATGTGAGTGAGGTAAATACAAATGTGTAAGGAGTAACATACGTGAAGCTAACCCGATGTACATATACATAAACGTATCTCTATGAATACAAACACAGATGATTCTGAAATGAGATGATTTGCTTTTGGCATTAACCAGGACTTAAGACCAAGCACAGAAAGAGGTTGGTAAGTACCAAATAAATTGCAGGTAAAGAATAAAGAGCAGCAATGAGGGACATGGGGCGATGTTGTCCCACTCTGAACGGGGAAGCCAGCTATCCTCTGTAATGAACTGTTCCTAGTCAAGAATGAGGGCTTGGGGGCTGAAGAGGCTTGAATTAAAAATCTCTCTCTAATGCTTTCCCATTGAAATGGTGATTGCTGGGGTGCCTGGGTGGCTCAGTTGTTAAGCCTCTGCTTTGGCCCAGGTCATGATCTCAGGGTCCTGGGTTCAAGCCCCCATTGGGCTCTCTGCTCGGTAGGAAGCCTGCTTCTCCCTCTCCCACTCCCCCCTGCTTGTGCCTCTCTTGTTGTGTCTGTCTCTGCCAAATAAAATCTTAAAAAAATAAAAGAAAAAAAAAGAAAAGAAATGTTGATTGACACTCACTATTCCCCAACAATTGGTTTCCTCTTTGGACACAGGCACTGGGAAAACACAATTCAGAGTTGATGTTATTGTGATTTTTTTACTTAGGCCTTGGCTATAATACATCTGTAATCAATATATTCATAAATAACTCATGCTTATATATCAGCTCAGGACAGCTGATGGTTTTAGGATTGGAAGCCTTTCTTAATTTGGAAAGCTCAATACTATAAAACTGGAGCCTCTTTATCTTACAAGGCAGCTCAAAGGGCTGATGTTTTGCAGACAGCCACTAGACACAGCGACTCAGCACAACACAGTCTGATGATGGCCTTGGGCTGGGATCAGAGGTGCACATTGAGAGCAAATATTCTCAGGTCTTGAGGCTAGTAGGCATCCATAACCAACATATGGTTTCTTGGTCTTGCTGCGATCTCAGTCACATTAAATGGGCCATTTATCATGTTTTCCCATCAGATGATGTACTAGTTCTCAGAGAAACTTTGCTCTCCCACTAAATAAACCTCAAAACACCTAGTCCCCCAAGTAAGTATGCTATTCAGGTCTTTGCAACCCGTTCTCTAGCACTGCAGCAGATCTTGCCGAAAATGACAGAGGAGAGATTGGGAGCTGAAGATGATTCCCCATCTCATTCAAAGGATCCATCTGACCTTCTGGGTCTCCACTGGATCTCCTGCCTTAGTAAGAAACATTGGGATAAGCCACTCAAGCAACAGATGGTGGTGGAAATCTAGGTCAATGCAGGCACCATATTTGGTTATTTTTAGTTCTATGCATGTATGTAAGCACTAAAGGTGTAATGTTCTTTGTCTTCAGAATAAACCTTTTATAAAGGGATCCTATTCAAATTCCTTCTCTCTTGCTGGGAAAAGTCAGGGTCTTAAATGCATTAGATGGAATGAGAACCTACAAAAGAAAAATCTATCCAAATATAGTAGCATCTTATACCATTGTGATGTGACATGGTTTGTTCAATGTTAATCTTGCTTGGAAAAGAAAATGTTGGAAAACTTCGTTTAAACCTACCAAAGAAGATATCTTCTTCTACCAAAGAAAGATATCTTTCTTCTACCAAAGAAGAAACTAATGCAAAACAAAACCCCAAACAGCCAGTTGTTTCAGACCTGAGACCTTGTTCTACTCCTTCATTTGTAAGACTTTTTTGCCTGGGACATGGTTTTTAATTATTTCTAAGTTCCTAAGGAGAACAAAAGAGGTGCAGTAAGTGTGAATTCCTAACATGGAAGGAAAAACACACCAGTGACTTCAACAACAGTAACTGTTTGGGGCCGTCATTTTGGCCAGTGGTAATGAGCACTGATAAATTGCATTGAATAATGAAATGCAACCAAAGTAGAATTTGAAATTAGAATTCACTAGTGTCACGTTGGCCTATGAGGCACCAGGCAGGCCAATTACTCTGTTCTGCGAAGTCCTCAGTTATTCTGAACGTGTGAATGCCACCTAGTGGCAAACATTGACTTTACTTACAGGGCGGAGGAATTCTGCAGCCCCCACCCCCTACCCAAAGTTTGGGAAAATAGCTCCATTCTCTGCTAACGCTGACCTCAATTCTCTTTTCCCTTTTCTCTTTTATTGCATTCCTCCTTAGTTCTGTTTTTTAATTAATGCAAAGTCATCCATTTACTTTCTCTAACATCAAACAGTTCCCTTCACTTCTCCATGCTACCAGTCCAAAAGAGCCTAAGCGCCTACCTGAAAACCTCCCTCCGTATCCAAGATCCTTCTGTTCTATCCCTTTCTATTTCATGGCACAGGATGCAAAGATCCCTTAAGAGAGAAGCCCTTTCAAGACGGCTTGGTATGGGCAACTGAAGAGCTGAGAACACTAGCACACCCATTAAGGGATTAATTAAGTAAACATTTCTATTACTATGACTTCCAAGGTTCAAAAAACCAATCATACAGACGGTATTATGCTAACTGAAATAAGTCAGACAGAGACAAGTTCCATATGATTCTACTCATATGTGGAATCTTAAAAAAAAAAAAAAAACAGAAACAGACTCATAAATATAGAGAACAAACTGGTGGTTTCGAGTGGGGAGAGGTGGGGGATGGGAGAAATAGGTGATAGTGATTAAGAGGTACAAACTTCCAATTGTAAAATAAGTTAAGTCACAGGGATTAAAAGTATAGTGGAGAGGGTATAGTCAATCCTATTGCAATAATGTATGGTGACAGATGGCAACTCATTTATTGGTGTGAGCACTGCAAAATGTATAGAATTGTCAATCACTATGTTGTGCGAAACTAATAAAACATTGTATGTCGACCATACTTTAATAGTAAATTCTTTAGAGATGTTGAGATAGCAAGTATGGTACAAAAATACATGGGAAAAGAGTCTCAATATTTTTCTTTCATATTTTCAGTTAAGAGTGGATAGATGCATATCTTTATGCTATGGGGAAAACAAATAAACCAACATACAGTTGGGTCAATACAAAACAAATATAAGTATACAAAATGACAAAGCAATGGTGAAGAGAGATGGCATAGATCAAAATAAGAAATGCTCATCATAAAAGATTTTGGAAGATTGTATTAATGTCCACTCCCTCCAGCAAGGTATGCCCCCAAAAGTGTGACCTAAACCAGCTTTCAACTTAACCTCCAATCCAGCATCGTCCAGGTATCCAGGGCATCCTTGAAAAATCACTCAGCCCAGACACCTTAAGGTACCAGTCATGACTTTTCAGGCATCAGCAACACCAGCCTTATAATATCCAGACTATCATCTTCCATTTCCAAGAGGTTCTACAGGATGCAGGTATCCAATGTATTTTTTTGCTATTTTAGGAGGCAGGGACATGACTGTCTAATTTGTTTCTCTAATCTATTGCTTAGCACCAAGTGGCCAGCTTATATAGTTGAATAAATATTTGCCAAGTTGAATTGACCTAAAAAAAGAAAGAAGAAAGTTGGTAAGGTGTGCGTGTGAAGATCTGGCATCTTCTCTATGATGGAAAATGTTTAAAAAGAGAAGTGGGAACCACTGGTTCATAAGCCAGACCCATAAAGGAAAAGTCTACAAGAACTGACCTGGGTCTGTGAGGCACAGAGTAGGGGGCTCTGGGGTAAGGGTTAACCTTCAGGTGGGGGTGATGTTTGCAACGGTAACAGCTGGGACTTCTGCATTCTGGTCATGTTCTTTTCTTGTTCTGTGTTCAATTTGTGAAAACTTATGAAGTCATACACTTCTGTGTATTTTTCTATACATACATTAGACAAGAAAAAAGTTTACATAATAGCAATCTTTTATAGGCAATCCAACTCCAAATAATGGAGCCTCTGAAGCAAATTGCCTGAAGCCGTTTACCCTTGAACATTAATTAATTAATTAAGAGTCTGGGCTTCTGACCAAAAGGCTCAGATTGGAATCCCGATTCCACCTCTCACTAACTGGGAGATCTGGGTTGTATTGTGTAATACCGCTATGAGTCCACGTTCTCATCCATAGGTGGGCAAACAATAATATGAAGGTGACTGAGGTGTCGCGAAGGCTACTCAAGATAGCTTGTGCGCAGGACCTGTTGCCTAGGCCCCTGCCAAGGAACGGCTGCTGTAGCCCCCTTAGGGTTGCTGCCGGGCCTAAAAACCTCAGCGGTCAAAGGCAGGTATGCTGGAAATCCGCCGTTCTTTCTGCTTCATACTTGGCCCTTTAAGTCCTGATTCCTTTGGGTAGCGGAAAATCTCTTGTCATTTCAGATTTCCCACTCACTGCCAGTATTATATCTACATTTCAGCTTAGCCTATACATTGCTCTGCCCGTGTCGGCCTACTTCCTCCTCCCATGAGACCTTGGGAGGCCAGCCACAGAGAGTCGAACCGCCGGCTCCTTAGCGTCCCGTCAGCGACTCCTGTGTTCCTCTGGGGAACACGGCATGACTACACTGCTCCTGTTCCTTGCTAGGGTGAGAGGGCTCCGTGAGGCTGTTTCAGGCTGTCCAGCTGTGTGCGCGCGCTCTCCTCTGGGATCCTACTGACCTGCCAATGCTATATGTGAGAACCTGGTTTGTCTCCCCCCCAGCCCTGCTCCCTGCCCAGCCCGCCTCAGCCAATGGAAGGAGCAGGACAGAGGGAGGCCTGCATTACTTAGCAGAAGGACTGTAACACAGAGACTCTTGAAAACCTGAGCGGGGGAGGTGCCTGGGTGGCTTAGTCATTGGGTGTCTGCCTTCGGCTCAGGTTGTGAACCCACGGTCCTGGGATCAAACCCCTGGGATCAAACCCCGTGTCCAGCTCCCTGCTCAGCAGGAAGCCTGCTTCTCCCTCTCCCACTCCCCCTGCTTGTATCCCTCTCTTGCTCTCTCTCTCTCTTTCTCTCTGTCAAATAAATAAATAAAATCTTAGAAAGAAAGGAAGGAAAGAAAACCAGAGAGAAGTTTATTTGTCTTATGTAATAATTATTCAGTGTGTCTGGGCTGGTGGATAACCTGCTTCATGAGGTCATTCAAGGAACCAGGTTTTATTTTTATAACCTGTTTTATTTTTCCATCGTCCCTTAAAGTATTTCTTCTTCTTGATGGTCAAAGTCAGACTGAGGCACATTCATGTTCCAGATCATAGGCAGGAGAAAAGAGAGTAAGTCCAGGCAAATCATTCCCTTAAGCAGGTAAAGCCTAAGTTACTCCAAACCTTATCACTCATGATTTTTGATGAGAGCTTATCACATGACCACATCACTGACTTATCCAAGCATTCCTTCCAGCAATATTCGGCACTCTCCCTCTGGTAAACACCAGCTTCTTCATCACTGCCAGTGGTGTTTATTTTCCATTTCAGTTAGTGTCCGTAAGGAATTCTCTCTTTGCCCACTCTACTGGCTTTGAGAGTGAAAGGGCAATGGAAATTATGGAAGCAGAATCAACAGGATATGACAACTGATTATAGCTGATGACGATTTTAGATTCCACGTATGAGTGAGATCGTGCAGTATTCATCTTTCTGAGTCTGACTTATTTCACTTGGGTTATATGCCTCATATTTGCCCATGTGGTAAAATGGCAAGATTTCCTTCCTTTTAAAAGCTGAATAATATTCCATTGTACATATACACATTGTATTTTCTTTATCCATTCATCCGTCAATGGACATGTAGGTTGTTTCCACATTTTGGTTATTATGATAAATGCTTCATTGAGCTAAAATAGTCAAACTCATAGAAGCAGGGAGTAGAATGGTGGTTGCCCAAGGCTTGGGGGAGAGGAAATAGGGAGATACTGGTGAAAGTGTACAAAGGTTCAGTTATGAAAGACAAGTAAGTTCTGGAGAGACTAACATAGAGCAGTGTGACCATAGTTAACAATACTGTATTGCATACTTTAAATTTGCTAAAAGGATGGATCTTAAGTATTCTCATCACACACACAGACACACAAGAAAGAAAATGATGATGATGTAGATGGATGGATATATTAGTCAGACTGACTATGGTGATATTTTCACAATGTATACTTTTTTAAAAAAAGATTTTATTTATTTATTTGACAGACAGAGATCACAAGTAGGCAGAGAGGCAGGCAGAGAGAAAGAGGGAGAAGCAGGCTCTCCACTGAGCAGAGAGCCCGATTTGGGGCTCGATCCCAGGACCCTGGGATCATGACCTGAGCCAAAGCAGAGGCTTTAACCCACTGAGCCACCCAGGCACCCCACAATGTATACTTATATCAAAACACCACATTGTACACCTTAAATATGTACAATTTTTACATACCAATCATATCTTAATAAAGCCAGGAAAAAAGCTGGTAAAGTAAAAAGAGGAATTGAAGACTTTTTTTTTTTTTAAGTGTTAAGCCTAGGAAAATATGAGCTGATAGGGGAAATACTAGAAAAGGAACATATTTAGTGAGAATTTAAAAGTTGTATTGAAAATAATAACAATACCCACCTTACATACATACAGAAAACTTTGACTATATGACTTCCTTTAATCTTCAAAACACTATTTCTTATTTTAATCTGGAGATAAAGAACGGGGGCACAGTGAGGTAAATCAAACAGCCTGAGGTCATGTTGCTTAAAGCCGCAGATCAGTGGGTGAATCCACGTCTGTTTTGGTGAAGACAGGGACTCCTTTTTCTCCCTTACCTTGACAGCTCCCTAATGAAAATGAACATTGGCCACTCTGCCTAACTTCCAACCTCGTCTCCACCTGCCTCCATGCCCTCTCCTGTTCACTGTCCTCCTCTGACAGCAGCCTCTTCCTCCTGAGGCCCGTGAATTTACCAAGACTTTGCTCACCCAAGGGGCTTTGCTTTTGCAATTTTCCTTGCGTGGAACAGACTCCTCCTTTCTGTCACCTCTTCAGAGGAGTCCACTCGGACTCCCAACCGATGTGAAAAGTCCATCCCCACCCCCTGCAGGCTGTTCTTCAGGAGCATGGAGCACACTCATCACTCCTGTACAGGCTATCGATTTGTATTTCTCTGCTGAGGAGGGAGCCTGGTGTAAGGTTTACGGGCGCTCGACCAGACCGCCTGGATCTGAGCCCTGCCCAGCTGTGTGATCCTGAGCAGGTTACTCTAACGTCCTGGTGCCTCAGTTTCCTCATCCGTAAAATGCAGGATATTAACATCCCCTACTGTGGGACTGTGAGGAGGGTTAAATGTGTTAATATTTGTAAGGTGCCTAGAACAGTGGCCTGTACGTAGCAGGGACTCTGTGTTAAAGAAGAAGAAGAAAGAGCGTACCTTTCGTCCACCAACCTGTGCAGTCCACGAAGACAGTGGCCACATCTGCGGTCTCGCTGTGGTGGCTGGCCCAACGCCAGACCACACCATCGTTGCTGTTGCTGTTGCCGTTGGTTTGCATCTAGTGAGCATTAAGAATCTGCTGAATGAATAAACACATAAATCAACAGCTGAGTGTTGTTCTCCATGGGGGAGGGGAGGAGAAGGTCACCAAAACCAGCACATAGCAAGAGCACAGGTTTCTAGAAAATACTGACCAGTAGAAGTCCCCGACTCAGTGGGGAGTTGAAATTGGAACCTGCTTCTGCTGTCTGTTGGAACCAGACCATCCCTGACAGAGTGAGGGAGCTGCATGGGCCACTCCCTGGAACCGTCCCCCTCCTGCTTCCCCAGACCATCCTGACAGAGTAAGGGAGCCACATGGGCCACCCCCTGGAACCGTCCCCCTCCTGCTTCCCCAGACCATCCCTAACAGAGTGAGGGAGCCGCATGGGCCACCCCCTGGAACTGTCCCCCGCCTGCTTCCCAGCAGACAGACAGAGCAGCCACCGATGCTGCGAGCACTGAATGGTCCAGGGCAGCCCCGGAAAGGGAAAGGAGCCTCTGGGGGGGACCCAGGTGCCCTCTGGGGGGGACCCAGGCGCCCCCCTCCCCCCCACTTGGAAAGCTGTGGCACCGATGAGGCCGTGCCCTTTGAGGACCCCACCACTTAGGCGACAGCGGCTTCCCTGGCTAGCCTGAGCCCTGGCCCTGTCACAACGGGGGGCTGTTCTGATTCTCTCTGGAGGGGATTTTTCCAGACCCCAAACTCTGGCAGCTGTGTGGGCCAGCTGCACTGCATGCCCTTTCAGAGGCAACCAAGGCCCTTAAATCATATGAAAAGCACATCCAAGTTACACTGTGGGGACTCGGTCGGGCAACCGGCTGCCCCACCAATTCTTGTCCACCTGGGTCTCCAAGGAGCCAGCAGAAGCCCAGTAAAAGGACCTTGATCGCCCTGGCTGCCTTCCAGAGCCTGCTCTGCTCCGGCCTCCGCAGCCTCTGTGGAGCCCTGACCCTTCCCTGTGGCCTCTAGGTGGCCCAGCAAACACCGTGAGCTTCGGCCTTCCCGTCTGCTGGGTACGGCTTGTTTTTCAGGTCTCTCTTTGCTGAATGGCCGCAGGGTTTCCCCTGTCCTGTTCCAGCCCAGCTTAACCAACTGAGCCATCCAGGCGTCCCTGGAAGCTTCATTATTAACAGTTTGTTGCAAGCTCATGGTGGTCTACGAATTTGTCTGCAATTTCCCAGAAGGGGAACAACTGCTCCCAGAGGAATGTTCTGTCAGTCTCTCCTCAGATAATTCTTGCTCTGCCCTCTCTGCCCCTCACACACCGCACACCTTGAAAACACTCCCAAACTCCAGAGTTTCTGAGGACGGAAAACACTTCCACCCCTAAAATAGCGAAGCAGGGGAAGTCACCTCCCATGAGGCTCTTTAAGGATGGTTTTGGGGAAAATTCCAGGTCAGCCATTTAGAAGCAGCTTGCCGTCGGGTCTACTCATTAAGGAGAATTTGTGGCCCCACTTGGTTGTGAGAACCAAGCCATAGCTGAGGGACAGGGAGGAGAGTGACAGTGACCAAGATTTGCTTTGGCACAAATGTCTCCAACGGTCTCTTCCTGTCCACAAGGCCTGGCAGTCACTCTGAGCTCTTCCCTGGACGCCACCCCACAGCCAGACAGCCGGCTCCTGGGATTCGCTCTCCAGGCACCTCCTTTTCAGCAGACCAGCATCCAATTCCCACAGCAGCCCTCCGAAGAAAGGAGCAGCCAGACTTGGTGTGCTGACGCCTCAGTGGGTCTTGGCTGGAAGCGTGCGTGGTCAGACCCTCACTTTCAGCCAAAGCCCATATAAGTCATCAACATGTCCTTCCATTTTCTTAAGGCTAACAGGATGAGACAAACCTTAAACTGCTAATAGCTTTTTGACTTGGAAGGGAACTCAGAAATGATCCAGTTCATTGGTGTTTAGGCTTTTTTTAGCCACAGCAAAATCTCTTCCAGTGAGATCTTACTGAGAAGCCCACGAGGCTGCCTGTGGAGTGGAGAACAGCACAGACCCCACAGACTCAGACCCCCTTATCCTCTTGGTAGTCCCTGAGGCTTTCACTCTGAATTTCTGGACTCTCTGGATCCTTCCTTGAAAGTAATTCATTACCAGGGAGCAAAGTGCAGCCCAGAGAACCCAACCAATATAGCAGTTACTTGGAGGTCTGAACACAACTGGAACCCAAGTTTCTTGAAGCCAGGTTTACACACTTACATTCTGCCATGTAACATACTATCCACATTTGTGTTTAACTTAGCCCTATCATGAAATGGCTTGTTCCATTTCTTTTTATTCATTAATTTTAGTAATTTCTTTTTTTAAAGATTTATTTATTTAATTTGACAGAGAGAGATCACAAGTAGACAGAGCAGCAGGCAGAAAGAGAGGGGAAGCAGGCTCACCGCTGAGCAGAGAGCCCGATGCGGGGCTCAATCCCAGGACCCTGAGATCATGACCCGAGCCAAAGGCAGAGGCTTAACCCACTGAGCGACCCAGGTGCCCCAATTTTAGTAATTTCTATTGTGTATTTGTTTTCTAGGGCTACCGTAACAAAGCTCCACACACTGGGTGTCCTAAGCAAGAGAAATTGATTTTGTCACAGTCCTAGTGGTTGGAAGTCCAAGATCGAGGTGTGTGCAGGATTAGTTCCTTCTGAGGCCTCCTTTCTTAGCTAGTAGACAGCCTTTTCCCCCATGTCTTCACACGGTCTTCTCTCTGTATATCTCTGTGTCCGAATTTTCTCTTCTTACAAGGACACTAGTCACATTGAATTAGGATCTCATTTTAGCTTAATTAACACCAAATACAGTCACATTCTGAGGCACTGGGGTTTAGGAGTTAAACATATGAATAATTGGTGGGGGAGAGGGACACAGTTCAGCCCGTCACAGTCGGCCAACATTCACCTTTGAGTGGTTCGTTCAAACACAGCATATGGAAGCTATAGTCCCTGACTTCTTGTACGGTTAAAAACATTTTTCCATAGTCTTATTTTTAGGTCACTTTTTTTTTCTCTTAAAACTTGGAAGACATTGCTCTACTGACTTCTGGCCTTGCAAATCATGGCGAAAGTCCGAGGGAAGTGGAATTTCTTTTTCTAGTTCCAACTGGCAGACACACGAGGGAGGCCATTTTGGACCAGCCCTGGCCAAAAAACAGCATGACTTCTGCCTCATGGGGGTGACCAGCAAGGAATGCCAGCTGAACCCAGCACAACCTGCTAACCCCAGAACCTTGAGCAGAGGAACAGTCATTGTTGTAAGCCACTATGCTGGGGGGTGACGGAAAGCTGCCCAGCAAGTGATGACCAACACGCGGAGCCAGGAGGAATTCTCCCTGGGTCACAGTGCAGTTTAGGACTCAAGGTTATGTGAGTGGGTGGGCAGTTTAGATGGCCTCTCTCTCAGGCCAACAGGCACCTGCCTTGTGGTGGTGTGTAAAAATGCCTACCTCGTCCACAGACTGCTTCCTCCGAATGCGGGGAGTCTGAGCAAATCCTCTCTCAACATCTTGGAGGGGCCAAATGTGGCTCTGCTGACTCCAGTGCCCACCATCTCTCTGGGGGCCCCCCAGCATTCCTGTTTGGATTGCAGTGGATTGCAGGAGATTTTCTCCAGATGGGGCACCTCAGATCAGGGGGCGATCACAAATAGTGCCTAGTCTCGCCACCGACGGAGTTGCTGTCTCTTGATTTTGGATTTGTAGGGGGTGGGGGGGTGTCCCCTCTAGGAGGAGGCAGTTACATCGTCACTCTACCATTTACAAATACTAGAATAATAAAAATTAACAAATGAATATGGGGGACCAATGCAGGATTGTCAACTTTTTATCTTACCACATAAGCATATTTCCAAAAGCAGAGGTTTTTCTTTACTATCATCATAGATTCACCAAATAAAGTCATCAGAGCACCAAACTAACTGCAAAGCACAAAAACTCAAGAGAAAAGGATCGTCCTCCTCGAGAGAATTAGTGTGTGATGCACGTCTTTATGGGAAATACTCGTTTTCGGAGATGTAGAAAAAATGCAGCTTAAAAACAGATTTCACCCAATTTTCCTGAAAGTGGCTGATTTTCCTTAAAGTGTGCCTCCAGAATATAAAGGAACGTTCCTCTTCCTGCGGAGGTGAGAGCTCATCTCCCTCCCTTTCCAGGCAAAGTGCTCTGACCTTCAAGGCATGACAGTCACTTAAGGCTGCATCAGGTTTCATGCTTCCTTATCTTGAAACAGTAAACCTTATTAGTCCCCCAGATCTGACCACTTCTGAGTTTAGCCTTGGTTGGCACTTCAGATAAACTCTGTTATTTCTGTGGGGGCATCCAGTTGGGTTGGGGGGCGTTTGGAAGGTAAGGAAAGGACTCTGTGGCAGAATGCCGTCCACCAGTCCTCCACTGATGTCGCCCTCCGCTGACGTCGCTGTCCCCATCTGCCTGCCCCATCTAAGGGGCTGGTGGGGCTCAGGGCACAGGCCTCTGGATTCTCCAAGCTTCCCCTCTGGATCCAGGCCTTGGAGAGCTGTGGGGGTACTGTCCTGCCCCCCTCTCGCACTGCATAGATGCCAAGGAAGAAGGGAAAGGTCATCACAGGGCCCTGTGCAGACACGCTGGCTGCTGCTCTGGGCCAGGCGGGGTCTGCCTCACGGAAGGCTGCCCTACAAGTATGGCAAGGGATTCCATCAGGCTGCACAGAGCTCCCAGAGGGCAGACACCGAGAGGAGTGCAGTTAAGGACACTTTTTCTTCTTTTCGGAGAAAGGCAATGAAAAGTCACTTAGAAACCCAAGGAGAAGGTCTGGGAGGGGTTGCTCGAAGAATGGCCGGGGGATGCCCCAGGACTCCTCTGTGCCTTTCACGGGAGCCCAGGGGAGGCCACTGTATCCTGCCTGTGCCAGGATCCCCACTCCCCATGCCCCCAAGGTCCAGAGAAAGGCCAGTCCCGCTCTGCTGGGTGGGCCTTACAGCTGCCCCTCTCCTCAGTGACCCACCAGGAAGGCACACATGGGCTGCAAACCAAGTTTGTATCTGTGAACAGGGAAGTGAACCCTCCTGCTGGGCAACGGGCCACTCTTGGGCGTGCCTCCAAGAAGCCCAAGGAAGGTTCCGAGGAGCAGCTGGGCCTGCTGCGGTCTTCCTGCTGCTGTGTCCTCTCACCTGCCACCACTTGCCCCTACTTGAAATCAGACCCGGAGGAGACTGTTGTCAAATCCCACAGACCCAGTACTAGCAACGGAAACAGAAAATCGGGCTTTCTCAGCCCTGCCTCTTGCTAACTGAGTCATGACAGGCAAGCCAGGAAAGCTCCCTGAATATTAAGTTTCCTCATCTATAGAAGGCAACAAATGCTAGCACCTGGCTCCTTCCTGCGAGGAGGCCGTGGCCCAGATAAGTCAATATAGCTAAGGAATCACAATCGGTAATGGGGTAATGGGGCTGCCAGCAGTGCTCCTCCCCCCTGAGCTCCCCTTAATTACCAGGTAGAGGACACAAGCGACGAGGATTTAAATAAACTTGACCATTGATAAGTCCTCTGCATGATCAGCTGCCAGACCATGCTGCTCTGGTTTAGGAACACCTGGGGGCAGTGCCCGGGCCCTAGCTACTGGGGGTGGGGGTGGGGGATGGATGAGGGGTGGCTCCACACAGCTCCCCAAAGGTGAGCAGAGCCAGTGTTGAGGCTGGAAGGTACTCATGGTTCTTACTGCCACTGCAGACCTCTCCTCACAGTAATCAGCAGGGAACTTTAAAAAGACAAGGCGAGGTACATAAACAATGAATTTTGGAACACTGAAAAGAAATAAAATTAAATTAAAAAAAAAAGAAAGGAAAAGATTTATTATTCACAAATCCGGGACCATACACAGCATGCACAGGGAGATTTTGGGGAGAGACAGAGAGACAGAGCACCGATACTTAGGTTCTGCCTTTATTAAGGTCAAGGGTGAGATGCCTAGGGTTTCAGTCTTTCTTGGTAAATATAAGTGTGGAATCAGGGCACTAGCCAGGAAAAGGGTCCCTCAAACGGTCAGTTATCTAGGACCCAAGGGCGGGCTTTCTTTCCCTTCTTTCCTCTCTCCCTCCCTCCCTCCCTCCCTCCTTTCTTTTTATTTTATTTATTTATTTGAGAGAGCATGAGTGGGGGAGAATGGGGGAGCAAGGAGGCATTGAGGGTGGAGAGAAGGACAAGCAGACTCCCCACTGAGCAAGGAGCCCAGTGTGGGGCTCGATCCCAGGATCCTGGGATTATGAGCCAAAAGCAGAGGCTTAACCGACTAAGCCACCCAGGTGCGCGGCCCCGCCCCCTCCCTTTCTAAAAGGGAACCTCATGGGTGGAAGGCCTGCCTGTCATCTGGTTGTGTAGCTGGCAGGATGTTTATTCAAGATGGAGGCCTCCGAAATGAGGCCTCAGCAGCACAAAGCTTAATGCCAGGCACTCGCCGCACACCGGACTCTGAGGAGCTGACACAGTGGATTTCCCAGCTGAGGGTCGTGCCCATTGGATAGACAGGAGGACAGAGACACAGTGCTCCTTCCCCGATGGTCTCCAGGCAGCCAGTTGGCTCCACAGGATGTTCTGATGATTGCATTCCAGATGGTACCATTGTCAAAGAGAGGTGAGGGGGACAAAATGCTTCCTGACAGTGTAAAAGAATAAAATATCCTCAGACCTAATTAATCCAAAGGACTTATCAATGGTCAAGAGCTGAAAATGATCATGAAATAAACTTTCTTTTAAAAAGACTTCCCAGGGGCGCCTGGGTCATTTGTTGGGCATCTGCCTTCAGCTCGGGTCATGATCCCAGGGTCCTGGGATCAAGCCTCACATCGGCCTCCCTGCTCAGTGGGAAGCCTGCTTCTCCCTCCCTACTCCCCCTGCTTGTTGGTCCCTCTCTCTCTGTGTCTCTGTTAAATAAATAAAATCTTAAAAAAAAAAAAAAAAAGACTTTCCATTGAGGGGAGAAAAACATGCTCGTTGTAAAAGTGAAAAAAAAAATGTATAGAAAAGCATAAAGAAGAGCATCACCAAAGTGTCATCACCCAGAGATAAGACACGGTTGAAACCTAGGTGTATTCTTTCAGTTTATTTTCTGTTGAAATCTTAAAAGCACTATTGAGAACACTTAAGTTTCTGATAAATTTATATAAAGTATATAAATATTGCCTGACACATACATATTTTCCTATACTATAAAGAGGCCTTTTATTGGTGGCAAAAGTATTTCATTGAGGGACTATATGAATTTATGAATTTATGCATGAATTTACATATGCTCTTAGTATTGGAGAGTAAATAGATTTCTAATTTTTTTTTTGCTATTGTAAATAACAAGGAAAAAAATCTAAGTACTCAATTCTCTGTTTATAGCTCTCATGATTTCTATACAATAAATTCCTAGAAGTGATACTCCTAAGTCTCTTCCACATTTTCTACAATTTCTCTGGGTAGCTCAGTGATTCTATCACCTTAGTCTCCTGCCAAACTGTTTCTTAAACAAAACAAAACTTTGTTACTAGCCCAAAACAGTACTGGCATAATTCTGCTGTAATAGGTAATACAATCAAAACCCAAACCAATTTCACAGGCTGGAACAGTAACTCAGATGTCAAATGAAAATCCTTGGGATAAAACCTGTCATTCACGTCACCAGAGAGAGTGGCTGGAGTACACAATGGAGGTCACGTCACTCAGCAATGGTTGTGAAGGGTAATGTGAATCCAAGAAAGCTTACCATTTTAGGTCATAATAACAGAAGTATGGAGTCCAGAACGGGAGGCCTATATCCTCTGCTGTGTGGCCAGACCCAACCTCAGCACTTGATTCTACACTGTGAAGGGAACAGTCACAATGGTCCGTGTTCAGAAGAGCGATCAGAATAAGGGAAGAGGAGCCTGTGTTCTCTCACTTCTCTGAGTTGGGACTCAGCAGCCACGCCTAAGTTACATGACACCTGTCCCTTGTCCATGGCTGATGGGTCCAGGTGTGGGTGTTCAGAGTCTTCTATAGGAGGATGACACTTGGAACTGAGAGACACAGAAAGGAGAGTCACCGATCTGAGTTGTGTGAACGGCACGGACCCCCATCCTCATTTCCCAGCAGCTGCTTCTTCAAATCACAGATGTTTCATTCTCCCCTTGATCCTGAGGGCCATCTCAGGGAAAGCTAACCAGAGCCATTTCTGTAAGTTGCAATAGAAAAGAGTCCTAACTAATACAATATGAGAAATGTTAAAACAATGACGGTGTTTGTTCTGGAGGACAAAAGACTCCGAGCGAATGTGACAATAGTAGGCAAATATTTGATGTCCAGTCATGGAGCAGCCCCATCAAACTTGTTCCACAAGGCCTCGAGGGGCAGAAGTAAAAGATGGGAAGAGCTGCTCTGGGAGTCAGTTTTCCACGAGTGCAAATGTCCCCTCGTTTTTTGCGCAACCATGCCACAGGACTGTTGTAGAAGGATTCCAGCCTGGACATTATTACCACTTTTAGAGCGTCACTCTGGTCAGTGACAAATAACCCACCTTGCTCATCATTGTTCAAAGCAATCTGAGACTCTTGGAAGGCGGTTCCTGGGATTTTCATGCCCCCTAGTGGACAAGGACGAGAACTTAACATACTCTCCAAAGCAGTGCTCCTTCTAGACTTCAGAAAGCATAAAATAAGAAGGAAAATATGAAGAATAAGTAAGTAAGAAAATGATGTCATAAATTTTGGAGCAGCTCACACTGCCTGCTTAATGTTTTGATGCTCTTAGTAGTTTAGTGTCTGGGAAGTTTATAAGATTGCTTGCCTCCCCCCATTTGCTTCTGAGCATCTCTACTCCATTCTCTTATGTACATACCCCTCCCAGTCAGATGGATTTGTCCTCAAGAGCAGATCTGACTCACGTCTGATGACAGAACAGTCCCACACCAGCTCCACATCCCATGTGGTGCTCATGTAAAAAAAGGACATGGTAAAAAAGTCCTTGTCCTATTAGACAAGGACTCTCAGACTCATCTAGTCTACTTTCTCATTCCTGTTCTTGGGTAATAACCTCATTGTTAAGGCAACGCTTAATCACAGAACCTAAATGACATCATCTGAATCCCCAACTGACATTCTCTAAGAATCCGGAGAATTTCATAATCTCTCTCCAGCTGGATTGGGCTTCTGGGACAGAAGGCTTTTAATAGGACAGATTTCTGTGAAGATATCTTATTCTTCAGGTTTACAAAAGCCAGTCTCCCATTGGTCAGTCTTTGGGGCATTTTGAGAGGACTCTGAGATTTTCCGATTGGGGCATCATTAAAGAACAACAACAACAAACCCCTACAATCTCATTTAGAGCATCTTGAAGAAAACCCATGCGTTTCCCAAACCTCCAGGAAGGAAGATTGAGTCTAGTGGGAACCTTGCTGACTACAGAGCTAGTCCCTGAGTTTAGCCAGCCAACCCGGGGGGTGGGGGGGTGGTAAATGGACTACTTGTCTTCAGCGGTTGCCTGCTAACAGGTTGATGGATTATCTGCTTGTTCCACTACAGCCCAGGAACTGATAACTGACCGAATGAGAAACTCAGTCACTTAGAAAAGAACAAGTCTATGTCTGATGTGGCATAAACTGGAACTGTTTCAAAGCAACAAACGAAATAAATAATCCCAAGTGCAAGGGTAAAGTCCTCATGCAGGGGTTGTGTATGTATTTGGGGAAATTCACAGAAGTGGCTCACAGGCCTGTAACTGTGCCGGATTCACAGGAAGTTCTCAAGAATATTTGTAGAGTGAACAAAGAGGGAGAGGTGGGGACTGGGCTGGGGAGAAGAGGCAGAGATCACAGACTCTCTGACTTGGAGATGTCTTAAAGGACATCTAGCCCAGTAGATTTCAGCGTGCCCTGTGAATCCAGAGAATTTTAAAAAGGTGTTCAAATGTTTTATTCCAATTTCATTTTTTAGAATGTATTTTACTTGTGATTAAAAGTGCTATGAAATGCATACTTAAAATTACTGATTCTTCAAATGCATGAGCTTATGCTGCCTGGTTAGCTGGTTTTGGGGGGTTTGTTTTGTCTTTGATGACCTTAGGTTAAAACCTGCACTACCCCAATTAAGGACTTCCCTAAGTAGATTAGGCAACTATTGAAAACAAACAAAACAAGGCAAAGGAGAAAAAAAAAAACAAGAAAGAAAGGAAGGAAGGAAGGAAGGAAGGAAGGGAGAAAGAGAGAGAGACTAGGATTTGCAAACACTTCCGTATACCAATCACGATCTTTGTGATACAGGGCAGCCAAAATAAATACACAGATAGCCCTGTTCGACTACTTTGTATTGATCCAATATGCACTTGAAGTTGTTTATGCGCACGAATCTATAATGTATTGTTACATCTGCTTTTTATAAGAGTTCTGAGGGCAAAATTGGGTGTTACTAACAAATAATTATAAAAGCCCCCATTCAACCTCCTCATTTTACAGAAGAGGAAACTGAGGCACAGGGTAGGAATGAACCCCATTGGTCACTCACTACTACGAGGAGCCAAGCCAGCACTTGAACCTAAATTTTACTTCTTCATGCAAATCATCCTGGGTTTTGTTTTGTTTTGTTTTCTGGTAAAGGTAGTTAAGTTTTGTATCTGCCCTCTTGCTGGCAAATGAACTCAGTTATCTAACATGAATTTTCTTGTACTGGGGGCAGGAAAAATGTTACCAAACAGCCTAGAGTGTGTTTTGGAATTAAGCCATAGAAGCCCAAAGGACAATGGTTAGGAGCACAAAGCCACTGACTCACAGCAAAGTTGGGAAAAGAGGCTTCCAGCTGAAGCAGCAAAACCGGGACTATTGTCTGGTCTCCAAGCCCCTGCAGAGGGAAAGCTTCGCCAGCTGATGTACTGAGAGCCTTTTTGTACGTTCCCAGCTGAGTCCTGTCAGTTGGGCTTTGTTGGCGCTCTCTGGCAGGGTGATGGGAAGGACCCCCACCCCCACGTGTCCCTCTTTCCTTCCTTTAGAATCACCCTGAGGCTAGGATCACAGAGGCTGAGAGAAGAGGGGTTGTCCTGTGTGTCCCATGCCCCTCTCCGCCCCACCGCAGCCTCACAGAGAGAGCAGTGGGCCTGCCCGAGCTGAGAAGCACACGGCTGGCCTTCCCCAGCATCACTCGGGGCCTCGACAGATGATCCCATGTGGCTTTTCAGGAATGGCGTAAATGGTGGCAGCCCATGGGAGTCTCATCAAGTCCCAAAGGGGCTACAGTGGTTTCTATAGGAACAGAATTTGTGTTTTCAGTAGCAACAAGCTGGACTTTGCGTTCTACCCTATTCATTCCGCAGACTGTTACTGGGGCCAGCCCACCCTGTCTGCACCTTCCCTTTTCTCCTTAACCCTCCCAAACCACTTAACCCCACTGCTTTGCCCTCTAGGTCCCAAATCACATCTGTTTTTCACCTTTTCATCCCACTCCGGTCCTTCCTCTGCTCTCAGGTGACTCACCGCACTGACCACCTCCTGATCTCACTGGCTCCAGCCACTAGCCATGATCCTAAGTCGTCACCATGAGCAACGCCCACGCACAGGCAGAAAGAGCCCACGGGTTCTTATGAGGATTAAGAAAAGGGCCAACCTGCAAGCGGCTGACAAATGCGCTTGCGCGACAGGGTGATCCTGCTCAGAACACGCCCTGCTGGCTGGGGTTAGAGTCCTTCCTAACTGGGGCCCCAATCTTTCCAGCCACCTGTCTCACTAGATTCCCCACTTCTGTGCCCCTCACCAAATGCTACTGGGACAAATCTTGCTATTTGCCATCCCTGCGTCCTGGCTGCAAACTGGTGTGTTCTTAGTGAAACCAGGGCGCCACGAGACTGAGATGGCTCTAATGCCTTAACCTAGGTCAGCAAACCCAAAATCAAGCCCGTAAGTGCCTCAAGGTTAAGAAGCGGAAACCCAAGGTCAAGGGGTGGGAAGAGACAGCGAGACCTTCTCACGTAAGGCGGCCCTTTTAAGCGATGGCCTATCAGGATTTCCCTTGCTTTGCTTCCTACAGCTTCTCTATGAAAAACTCGCCCTGGTTGGTCGAGCCCCTCCAACCACTTCCGGTCTGGCACTTCCTGACTCCAATCGATGTTTGTTCAAATAAACTCGAAAATTTTAACATGTCCCAGTTTACCTTTTCACAGTTCCTTCAGCATGGAAGGCTTTTGCTCCTTCTGTCTGCTTGCCAGAGTTCTTCTGCACGCTCAAGGTCAGCGAAACCTCACCTCCTCCGAAGAGCCTGTGCCCAGGCCGAGTCACTCCTTCCGTCCCTTGTCAGCGCATCACACGGAGTCTGCGCAGGGGAGTGTGAGGGTCCGACAGCGACCCTTCGTCATCAGCGGGAACCCGGCGACACGCGGGACCGCCCGGGCATCGGTTCCCTCCCGTGGGCGATGAGGAGGAGCCTCGTGTGTGAGAGGAGAGGAATTAGCCCACACGAAGGGCTTAGAACAGGGCTTGGCAATTAGAAAGCCCTCAGTAAATACTGCTTTAGCGGTTTCGTTAAATCAGCTGTTTCGGTTAAATGGGCAAACGAGGCTGCACTTTAGTTCTCTGACCGTTCCGTTGAAGCCCTTTTGCAGATTCAGGGTTGCCGGCCCCTCTGAGGAAGTGCCAGGCTGGTCCTGACAGTGTCCTGGGGGATGTGAAAGAAACTCAGAGGGCTGGGCCCTGTGGGGCATCGGGGAAACTCCTCCAGGCTCTTGGGTCCCCACCCTTCCAAAGGCACCATCATTCCAAGTGTGGCACAGACAAGACAGTTGTGGGCCAGACAGGGTCATGGGAACTGGAACAAAGGGTATCTCAGTGATTCTCAGTCACAGATGACTAATGCCAGCGGGGCCCCCCAGTGTGTTGGGGGAACCCCAAACCCTGGTCCTTTGCCCTCTTCTGGGGATGAGCAGGAGAGGGAGCCTCCCCAAGAATGATATTTAATTTTCCTTGGATCTTGAAGCAGTGCATAGGTTGAGTTATAGAAAATAAAGGCATTTAGTGTTTCCTCACACCCTAGAGTTTGGGGACTGAGATTCACTCCCATTGCATTATTTCAGAAGAGAGAATTGGTCTTAAACTGTTCTCCAAATGCCCAGCTTGGTCAAGGAGCAAAGGATTTCAAGCAACATGGACATGGTCGCCCCCTAGTGGTTATATAACACAATGGCATTTGCATACAGACCTAAGAGAAGCTCAGTATTCTGGATTTTGCTCTTTTCTAGAGAAATTCAAAATGGCGGAAAGATACTACATAAAAAAAATGAAGGTGTGAAAAATTACCTGTTCCACACACAGGGTTTCTAAAAAGGCTTAAAGTTGTTGAGATAAAACGGTAGAGTAGCATTATAATTCCAAGGTCTCCCACCCCCTCTAGAAATTACAAGAATTTAAATCAGTGTATTAGTAAGTTTATAGAGGAAAGAAAAAATATATATAATAAAATCATCATAATTATAAAGTAATCCCTCAGCCCCATTTCAACAATTTCCAGGCAAGAATTGCTACAACTTTCATGGAAGTGACGAGTGTAGGCTTGTGGAATAAACATTTGTTAAAAGTTTGAATTTGTTAAAAGATTGAATTTCCCAGGCTTTCCCGCCGGTGGCATCCTATGACTCCGTTCCATTATTTGCACCTGTGTCTGGGTGGCTGGAATGTGAGCGTGATGACTGAAGCTAAAGGAACCATTCTGAACAGAGAGGTGGAAGACTGGTGAAAATGACAGAACATCAAGAGAGACCTTTCCTGGGTCTTTGATAATTAATGAGCGCCATGCCAACCCTATACTGTTTCTCTCCAGACTTACTTCATATGAAAGAGGAATACATTCCTATCTTATTTAATACAACATTTGATCTCTGGAAATGGCTTTTTGCGCATCAGAAATCAGCTGAAGGACGCTGCCTGCACGGTTTCCGAGGCTACTAAGTAAACCTCCATTTAACTAAGCCATTTTGAACTGGCTTCAGAGTACAGAAACCAGAAAATCTAGGACCATTAAAACAATGCCTGCAAGAGTTCTGATGGGTTCTTCGGTAATAGTGGCCACTTGGTTCTGAAGTCTCGACATATCCTTCCCTCAGCCCTTAAAGTCAACATGGAACACAAAATCACATGTGCCCCAAACCTGCAGCATCGCTAGGAGACAGGTCTCTCAACAAACTCCAAAACGTAAAAAGAGCAACAAGCACCAAATTTCAGCAGAGATGCTACGGGAGTGCCTGTGGGGTGGGGAGGAAGGGGAGGGAAATCCTGCCACTGTGCTGAGGGGGGCACCAGGAAGGGCTGGGACAGTGAGCGGACCAGAGCCTCAGGAGAGATGGCTTCTAGAGCAAAAGAGATAAAGATATGCCAGAGAAGGGAAGGAAAGCATTTAGAGGCATGAGAATTGGAAAAGAAAAAGTTTTACTTCATTTTCCTCTTGTGTGATTGATGATAATATAACTGGAAATTAAATAATCAGTGCTTGCACCAATGCAAAAAATGAAAGAATCCAACAATGGGGCAGGTTGTACTGTTGCCTTGTGTGAAACCAGTCACCTCGAAGGGCATGTCACTCCTTGGATATTCTGCCCCCGAACCTACAACCCCAGTCTGGTCTCAAGAAAAATATTAGACAAACCCAAATTGAGAGGCATTCAGCAAAATGCCTAACAAGTACTCCCCAAAACTGTCATGGTCATGAACTATAAGGAAAGATCAAACAATTGTCACAGACCAGAGGAGACTAAGGAAACACGACTGCTAATTGGACCATAGCATTCTGGGCGGGATCCCGGAATGGGTAAGAGGACATTGGGGGAAAAGCTAGTGATACTCCGACAGCAGTGTAAAAATGTTGGTGTTTTAGTTTAGTCAAAGGTAACCTGGTAATTGTGAGATATTCACTTTGGGGGAAACTGGGTGAACTGGGTATGTTGTAACTCCGTTCTGTTGTAAATTTTCTGTAAATCATACTATTCTGAAATTAACATTTTATTCAAAAGAATAAATAGCCTTCCTATATACAAATAATAACCAGTTAGAAGAGAACCCCTAGGTACAATAACCTCAAAAAAATTAAATACTTGTGCAGAATCTAAATGAATAAAACAATAAAAATTCCCTGAAAGATAAAAAATTTGCCTTAAACACACTGAAAGATACCCCTTGTTCTTCAGTGAAAGAATTCAACATAATCCCCACAAATAGATTTATAAGTTTATGTCAATCCCCCCAAAAACTACCAGCAGGTTTTTGTTATGAGGCCAGACAAGTTGATACTGACTTTCACATGGAGAAAAAAGTGCAAGAAGAGCTGGAAAACACTGAAAAAGAGAAGGTACGGGGTGTGTGTGGGGGGGTGTCTATCAGACATTAAAATATCTAATACAGCTTCTATATTTAAAACCTTGGGGGGCGGGGACACCTGGGTAGCTCGGTCAGTCGAGCTCCTGAGTCTTGATTGTGGCTCTGGTCCTGATCTCGGGTCCTCCAGTGGAGCCCCACGTTGGACTCCGTGCTTGGTGGGGGGTCTGCTTAAGGACTTCTCTTCCTCTCCCTCTGCCCCTCCCCTGCTCATGCACACTCTCTTTCTCATTAAAATAAGTAAATAAATCTTAAGGTAAGTAAGGTACTAGTAAGTATGGTACTAGTGTATGCAGTAAGGTACTAGTAAGGTAAGGAACTAGTGCTAGTAAGTACTAGTAAGGTGAGGTACAGTAAGGTACTAGTGTATGCACAGACAAACCAGTGAAATAGAACAGACCCAAACAGATATGGAAATTGGGTGAATGATACAGGCGGTGTCTAAAATCACTGGAGCAAAGATGGAACTTCAACCATCTTCTTAAGCAAACTTGGCCCAGATCGGCCTTACTCTGTGAAGTGGGCATGACAGCGTTTTGTGGGAAGAGAACCAGATATTTGGCGTGGTGACCTCACGATCTACTGATTTCAAGTACGACTTCAAGTACTGATCCCACTTGCCCTCCTTCACATTAGCTGTGAATTGGGAGTAATCATAATACCTAAAGCACTTCCTGCCCAGGGGAATTGCTGCTATCCAGTGACAGAGCTATGAGACGAGTAGAGCTGTAAGGGATTATGAACCAGGTTCAACTCAGCATAAATTCTGATGGAGTTTAATGGAGTTGCTTTCTGTTCTAGGGCCTCGTGACATGGCCCAGGCTACTCTGGGTTAGAATTTGCTGGTGCAGTGAGAAATGGAGGAAAATGATGTCAAGTTGAGGAAGGGACAGGCAGGGCTAGGTAGGGAGAGATAGATAGGGGGTCATGGGATCAGGCTCACAAAATTTAAAAATGCGGGATATGAGAGGAAACCAGAGGTAAGGGAACAAACCAGACCATCCTGTCCCAGCTGTCAGATGAGGGGTCTTGTTACAACAGCTACTTGTGACCAACCAAGAATTACCAGACCCTAAAAAGGAAGTAAGCCATTGAAGGTATGATCTCTAGTCCTTACTCAATGGTGTTATCAATAGAGATGTTTAAAAGATTTGAGTTCCCTGGTTAGCCTTCAATAAAAGACCAACCTAAAAGCCCTCACTGGCAACGCTGTCAGGACCCTTCTCACTCCTGAGAGCTTTCTCTGTACCCTTGCTTAATAAAATTCTATCACTTTACTCACTCTCCGTTGTCCGTGAGATTCATTCTTTCATCCCGTGAGACAGGAACCTTGCTCTCCTGCATCAAAGTGACCATTAATAAGTCTGGGGGAAAAAAGGAGTTTTTAACATTTTCTTATTCCTGCCTCCTCCATTTATTCATTTTTAAATTGGAGTTCAGGTCCCCCGAGTCACAAAAAAGTAGGAAAACACCTCCCATGTATGGGCTTCACATGAAGAAGCTTCACATGAAGTGACCCATCCAGGAAAATGAGCCATGGCTCTATGAAATGCTTAGGTGGCTGTGGCCTCTGTGCTCCCATTGGTCTTCCTGTGACCCCAGCAAGGAGACATGCTCAGCATAGTACATTGACGAAGGTTAGCTATGGATCCCTAGCAGTGCGGGGCCTGAGAAATCTTGAGGTTCAAGGGAAGTTTGAAGAACAAGTGTCTCTTAATGCAGGCAGGGTGCTTACTCAATTTCAGCAGGAGTTTAGCTGAGTTTTGAGTTGGAGAAAGATTGCACTCAACGAAACAGAACTTGGTCAAGCCAGCTTTGTGTCGTTCATGAAGACGTATTATATCATGATGATGTATCAAAGAGCATTATGAACCCTCCAGAAATAACATGGTGGAAGTGTTCTAAGAGAGGAACCTCTGACTTTCAGCAAGATGTTTTTCTGAAATGTTCCTGCCCCATCACCATAGTCATGGCTACCTACAGTTCTGATGAGGAAACTTTCCAGAAGTGTTTCCCCCTAGGGTCTACCTGACATGTAGGATACCTCCCTCCAGTCTTCCAGGCATGAAATGTCTTTCCTACTGAGAGCCTCTGTCTGGCCAGACACCAAAGATTGGGTCATTGTCTGAAGAAGGTGTCCATTAATACCCTTGGAATGTTAATGGGGTGAGGGGAAGGCTGTTTAGTCTTGTTTGTATTCATTAGTCCCTTAGCACAATGATCTTACAGGCACCCAAGGCCATGGACCCCAGTGCTGAGAAGATGAGGGAAAGGGATGCCCCACAGGAGGAGGAGTAGCCGTATGGATGGAAGGAGGACTGGGAAGCATCCTGGCTGGGAATTCGGAGCAGCCTGAGAAGAACACACTTAGGAAGGCAGACTCTGAATGATGGTATAGCTGTCACAGGTATGGGGCAAATAGGAGGGCCCCTTACAGACAAACATCCTGAAAAACGCCTCAGAACAAACTTGGCATTTTCCCACCAGGACCTTCGTGTACTGCTCTTTCTTGAAAGGCGCTCCCAGTGAAAACACTGCCTGCTTTCCTTAAAGGCACCAGCAGGGGGCGCTGTCGCCCACCGAAGCTGCACCCCAGGCCCACCAAACCATCTCCCAGTTGGGTAGGTGGTCCCCCTCCCACTCCAAGTTTACGAAAACTCATCTCCCCGAGCGATTCTAGACGGAATGCTTTTTCCCCCGCTTCCGGCTCAGCTGTGGTGGAGATGTTTGTTTACAACAGGAGCGCCGCGGAACACACGCTCCTGGTTGAGCCCAAAGAAACAGCCTCGTTTCCCCTGTTCCGCGGCACGGAGAACGCGGGGCTTCTTGTGTTTGGAAGACCGCACAGGCACACACGTCGAGGATGTTCAGGGAATTCGGACAGCAGGGGGAAGCAGAGCGGTTCGGTTGTGCCTCCTCGGGACGCGAAGGCAGCGCACGCTCGCGCGCGCACAGCCCTCACCCCTGCACGCGCACACTCGGCGTCTTCTGCGGGGACCCGACGGGCAGGGACGTCGGTTCACCAGGGCCTTACCAGGGCCCCGGCGCCTGTGCCTGCCTTGTAGTAGCGCCTATAAATATCTCTGGATCAGAACGGATGTATTTACTATCAGAATGGGTTGAGAAGTTCGGTCCACTGGCTGTTCAGTTAAGGCAGGTCAGGTCTAAATAAGGTTTCACTGTTTGACTTTTAACTCCGCTAACTGAATCCGCTCTTTGTTTGGAAAGCACAGAAATACAGGGGTGGAGTCCATAAATACACTGACCAAACACTGCCTGCCCTTTTCCCCTCGGCTTTCCTGAAAGCCTCCCATTCTCCCCACTTGACTTTCTTCCTGAAGACTGCCTGCTTCTCCCTCTCCCACCCCCTCTCTCTCGCTGTGTCTCTTTCTGTCAAATAGATAAATAAAATCTTAAAAAAAAAAAAAAAAAAAAGACTGTCCGTGGGGTCTGGTTAATGGGAGCCTCTACCCGGCCCAGCCGGTGTTTCCCCCTGGGTTCCTAAGAGAAGGATTCTACTCCCTGGAGGGGTCTCCTTCTACTCCTCTGATTAGTCCTTTTCCTCCCAGCTTCTCACCTCCAGGGAAGGCCCAAAGAGATGGCACAGTGATTTTTTTTTTTTTTTTTCTGTCCCTCCTCTGCCTGGAGCGTCTTTGAAGTCCTGAGGCTTTTATTTCAAGATATTTAAAATGGGTCTGTTAGAAACGGAGAGCAATGACAAAATGGGGTTGCAAATACTATGCCACAACTCAGATACTCACCTTGTATGAATTAAATGCTTAAAACATGAAAAGTGCAATGCAGCATGATTGTGCCAAGGCCTGATTAAACTATTCATAAAGGACCGTTAACTCATAATGCCAAGCAGGCAGGGTTCAGAAGTTGCAACAGATGTCTTTCACCTGAATCCCATGAGTTTTGTCCAGGAACACACACCCTCAATCGGCCATGACATCAGAGGTCTAAGTGCTTGGGCCTTCATCCTCCACCTGAGTAGGGAAGGCCTTTGGCAAGTGGACATGTGGGCAAGGCCTTCCAGGGACTGTGTGCAGCGTGGACTGCAGTGGAGAGAGATGAATACGGGGGATTAATCTGGAGATAATGGCAGTCATCTGGACAGAGGCCCTGAAATAAAGCCACAGAAATGGTACTGACGAGATGAAAGGGACTAACAGAGGTATTTTGAAGGGAGACTCTCCTTGTTTTTGCTTTACCAAGGAATTTTTATCTATTTATTTTTAATGAGCAAAAAGAATCTACTAATCTACTGGTGACCTGCCTCAGGGTACTGTTTTCCTCTTCCCCGGAGAGGAGAGATTTTTACTCAGGCAGATAGCTTGCCAAATGACTATTCCTCCAGGAATGCACATTTGTGTATTTTTCCCCCTGATACATGTTTTTCCTCAAAATGTCCAGGCAGGAGCCAGGGGGAGACAATGTGTCCCAGAGTGGCTGATGTTGCCAACATAGGTCATTTCCTTTCTTGTGTCCTTGCAGACCATGCTCAGACCATTGCAGTAGCAGCTGCAATGCTTTCCATCATCCCTGTGTTGCACAGGAACTGGGCATTCATCTGGAAAAGGGAGGGAGAGTGGACCTCAGTTCTCAGTTTCAAGGCCATGTTGATGGAGTTTTGGAGTGTAGGTGAGGTTTGGTGGGGTGGGGTCCGGAGCAGATGGCCAAGAAAGAATTCTTGAGAGGTCTTTGGTGCAAAATGGTGGTTTTATTAAAGCCTGGGGGCAGGACCCTTGGGCAGAAAGAGCTGCACTGGGGTTGTGCGGAGCAACTGATTATATACTAGGGGGTTGGGGGAGGTAAGGAAAAAGGGAGATGTCCAAAAGGACTTTCATAAGTTAGAGAAGACCATCAGGATACTGGAGGAGGCCTTGCTACTATCAAGCCAAGTATGTTTTTCCCTCTAGCAAAGCATTAACATTAAGATATTTGGAATTTTCCTGGAGGAATGTCACACGTATCCCACCCAGAAACAGGGGAGGGAGGTTGTGGGGTGTGGGCTTGTGGTTTGTCCTCAGCTAGCCTTCTCTCCCTTGGCAGTGTGGCAGGAGGGGCGGAGCCCTAGTAGGGAGTTTGGGTTCTTCAAAGGATGGCCAAGGGCTCTCCTCTCTGACGCAGAGCTTTGTTCTCCACCAGGCTGCTCAAATCCCACCTCAAGAACCTCAGTGTCACCAACTGAAAAGTAATAATAAAGCACCAGGCTTATGGATTGAGATCTTTATTTTTTCTGTGAGTTTTGCTTTGTTCCCATGTTTGTTTTGCAAGAGATACGAAACTTAGAGGGGTTCTTCTCTCCACCCCCCATCCTAAGAGAGTAGTCAAGCCTTCATGTTTGGAGTAGGAGGGACCTCCAGGGGTCCCTTCTCAGTCTTGGTGTCTTAGAACCACAGACAGACTTCAGGGCATCAGGGAGTGGCTGCCAGGCAGGATTCAGTTTGAGGGACTAGCCCATGAGGGGGAGCGGGGGAGAAACAAGGGACTCAGGGGAGATTAGATAGACCTCCCAGTGACTGTGGAGGCCACTTGGCTTTTGAGGGGTTTCTAAAAACAGTGGAAGCCTGTGCTCTGTTAGCACACAGCTTGCTGAGACACGTGTGGGATTTCTGCAGGAGTTTGGAATGGAAGCAGGAGAAGGAAGCTGAAGAGAAATGGTCTTGGAGACGGAGGTTAAACATCCCTACTTCCCTTAGCTGAGAGGAAACGGAACCGCCCAACTGTCTTGATTTCAAATGGGTCACACTTTAGTGGTGATCGGGAAGGATTCATGGCTAGAGCTCCTGTTTTCCAACTGTAGGCTCCTTGGAATCTTTTATGGTCCCAGGAAGGGAAAGAGATCCTCAAAAGACAACTGAAGTTGCATTTCCCATCAACGTTAAACAAGTAAGTGTAGGGGAGGGAGCAATTTCCATCTTTACCCCCATGGTTCTTCTATCTGGTTTAGGAATTACTTTGTTAGGAGAAAGATTAACAAGTGAAAAAAAAACCCACAAAGTTTTGTGTGCACATGGAGACCTAGTAATAAAATTGAGATCCAAAGAAATAACCAAGGCAGGTAGTCATGTACATTTTAGACAAAGAGACAATGTATTTGTGAGGAATTGACAAGATAAAGAACATAGGGGTTTGGTTTGGGGGTGTTCATTCAAAAAGAAGTCTAAGAATGTAGGCTAAGATGGTAAGGAAAAATAAAATTTGTTTCTACAGCTTTCTCACTGTTAAAATATCTATCTTTGATGATAAGGATGTCTTTTTACTTCTTAGTATACGGAGGGTCTTTTTCAAATCACAGATTTGTTTCCTGCTTTCAGGATGACAGAGTGTCATTGCTCCAGCTGTTTCCCAAGTCGCTTCAGTGATAAATAATCAGTATACCATCGTGCTACATCTTGGGGCAGCTTGCCCTGTATCCTTATAGTTCCCTTCTCTGAAACTTCTCTGGAAATTCTATATCCTAAAAGCCGAACTGGTGACAGTGGAGGGAGAAATCAAGTCTGTCAACGAGTGATAGGTAATCTGCAAAAGATAAAAAGAACATAGATTAGAAGGAAGGTAAATATTCCGTTCTCACATTTCCCCATATCCCATTCAACTAGTTCCCCAACCCCGGAAACAGATCGGTCTGACATAATGCCCATGCTTTGTTTACCTGATGAAAAATACTGATTCTTTCTTTTAACAAATTTGTTAGGTATTACTTGTCCCATTTGCTTCATGTAGAAGCAACATGTCCGACCACTGACTGCATAAGCTTCTTCTGATTGCTGGGCAGCCGGTGAGCCTAGGGCACAGCGATGTTAACTTCTGTGTGGAGTATTCTAAAAGTTTGAATTTTGGTATTAAACTCTGGTTCCATTACCATAGAGAGATTTGGGATTGCCACTTGTAAATCATAATCTCCAACACTTGGGAATAAGACCCTTAATGCTGAAAAGAACTTGGAATTGTGATATACTAGTGGATTTTCTATGATTTCTCAATGGGTGTGTTTATAAGGCACAACTTTATGAACAAAGGAGTCCAAGTTTGTAATTTGGCTGCCATGTACGGTGGAGAGCTGGGTGACAGAAGGAGCCGGTGTCCAAGTCCCCATGGTTCTGACCATTTAGGTGAGAGCCCTTTATACACTTTTGTTGCCACATAAAATAAAAAGACCAGTGTGGTTTAGAGACAAGGTTAGGTTGGAACCTATACATCACCTTTTTCTTTTTTCTTTTTCCTTTTTTTTTTTTTTTTAGATTTTATTTATTTGTCAGAGAGAGAGAGAGGGAGTACAAGCATGGAGAGTTGCAGACAGAGCAGGTAGAGAGAGAAGCAGACTCCCCGCTGAGCAGGGAGCCTGATACAGGACTCTATCCCGGGACCCTGGGATCATGACCTGAGCTGAAGGCAGATGCTTATTTGACTGAGCCACCCATGTGCCCCTGGAACCTATAGTTTTTCAAAGTGTGGAGTATTCCATGATCTTTGCCATCAATAATGGTACATACATCTCTATATTTCACATGGTCCCATCAGTCTATGAGAGCAAAACAGGTTGTAAAATAGCTTATTTAGGAGACCTGTTGTTTGGTTCTGGTTGCTATAAAGCTTAGCTTTGTCACCTAGCCAAGTAAGTTCAGAATTTTGGTCCACCCAAATAGTCTGTGGTACTGGGTGATCTAACAAGGGGGGCAGCTGAAATACCCCATGTTGTGAAGGGCTGCTATAGAACACATTTAGTGATTTGGCAAACTATTCTATTTATAATCTCCTTGCCAAGTTTGAAGATGCCATTGTCAGCATTAAACCCCAGGGTTTGGTGGCAACACAGTCTTGGTATATCTTCCAGGAGAAGTCCGGTAGCAAAAGGAAAAATTTTCAGCGCAAAGGGAAAAATTTTCAGCGATTATTTCTACCCTGACAAGGGATAGTCCTTGAGCTTCTGTAAAAGTTTTCCAGGGTCCAAGTGATTCACCAGGGAAAAAGGAAGAATGACCTTCTTCTGGTCATGGGTACCAGAACTTGTCGTCCGTCCATCTCCTGTGCTCAGCGCACCAGGAACAGAGACCCATTTGGGTTCTTTTGCATCTACATACTGACACAGCCTACAGTATGTAGACAGGTCAGTTAACAAAGCCAGAGTTTGGTTAGCTGGCACAAGGAGGTGTTTGATCTGTGCCTGACCTGTGGGAAAAGAGAGGGTTAATGAGAACAAGACACAGGCTGGACAAGAACCCATAGTGGAAACAGAGAGAGGGGAAGCAGGATAGATAGAAACAAATATTCTTAGGTCAGCCTTCTATTCAGTGACTTAAAAATGTGAAAAATTATTTTTAAAAAGTTGAGCTTTTGTGTTTTTGTTTTTGTCTTAATATCAGGGAGTCTTAAAAAAAAAAAAAGAGGGGTAGGCGAAAAAGAAGTTTCTTGATTCACAATCTTGGGAAAAGCCTGTCAGTGTCATGGCGCCATCTGTTTCTGGGGGCGGGGACTTGGCCCTGGAAATCTTTATCTTCGGGTCACCAGGAGGGATCATCTCCCAGTTGTCGGAGAGCAATGATGTGGGCCTATTTTGGTGTGACATGCATGAATCCAGGATGATTTCTCTTTTATTTTGATGGCAGTGTAGGTAGCCAGCAGCATCCTTCCCGGTGAGTTTCTTCTAAAACCCTTCTAAAACACCTGGTCTCCTGGTAGAAGTGGGTGCCAAGCCTCATCAGTTGGTGGAAGCCATGCCTCACTGACCTACTGATAATGCACTTCCTGTATACTAGTTAGTATACTAGTTAGTGCTTGCATATAGTTAGTCATAGCCTCAGAGCATTCACTTAATCCCTGAGTGAAAGATTTAGAGATGCCAGTAGGCCTTTGATGACCCAACATCATTTCAAAAGGGGTCAATCCATGTCTCCTATTTGGAGTATTCTGGATCTTTTTTTTTTTTTTTTTTGAGTTTTTTTTTTATTTTATTTCTTTTCAGCGTAACAGAGTTCATAGTTTTATACCACACCCAGTGCTCCATGCAATGCGCGCCCTCCACAATACCCACCACCTGGCTCCCCCAACCTCCCACCCCCCGCCCCTTCAAAACCCTCAGGTTGTTTTTCAGAGTCCATAGTCTCTCATGGTTCATCTCCCCCCCAATTTCCCTCAACTCCCTTCTCCTCTCCATCTCCCCATGTCCTCCGTGTTATTTGGTATGCTCCACAAATAAGTGAAACCATATGATAATTGACTCTCTCTGCTTGACTTATTTCACTCAGCATAATCTCT
>PISX010018651.1:0-40075 GCA_004024625.1 Mellivora capensis | reverse complement strand
GCAAGTTGGTGCAGCCACTTTGGAGAACAGTGTGGAGATTCCTTAAGAAATTAAAAATAGAGCTTCCCTATGACCCTGCAATTGCACTACTGGGTATTTACCCCAAAGATACAGATGTGGTGAAAAGAAGGGCCATCTGTACCCCAATGTTTATAGCAGCAATGGCCACGGTCGCCAAACTGTGGAAAGAACCAAGATGTCCTTCCATGGACAAATGGATAAGGAAGATGTGGTCCATATACACCATGGAGTATTATGCCTCCATCAGAAAGGATGAATCCCCAACTTTTGTAGCAACATGGACGGGACTGGAAGAGATTATGCTGAGTGAAATAAGTCAAGCAGAGAGAGTCAATTATCATATGGTTTCACTTACTTGTGAAACATAAGGAATAACACGGAGGACATTAGGAGAAAGAAAGGAAAAGTGAATTGGGGGAAATCAGAGGGGGAGATGAACCATGAGAGACTGTGGACTCTGAGAAACAAACAGAGTTTTGGGGGGGAAGAGGGTGGGGGATTAGGTGATCCTGGTGGCGGGTATAAGGAGGGCAGGTATTTCATGGAGCACTGGGTGTGGTGCATAAACAGTGAATCTTGGAACACTGAAAAAAATTAAAAATTAAAAAATAATAAAATAAAATGTGCTAAAAAACAAAAAACAAATCACTGGTGAGATTAAACTCCAAGCAAGTAGAAGTCACATTTTTATTGCAATGACGGCACTGAACTGACAGTTTAGGATTAATGATTTGGAGGAAAAGAGAAGAATTTCTTGCATCTTGAGGTAGCTACTGTCAATAAGATTAGGCCTTATGGCATTAAACGAGCAGGTAGAGCTTTCTTTACATGGGACAAGAGCCTCCATTGTACAATGACGATAAGACAGCAAATGACAGGGGCAGGAGAGAGTTAAAGAACACATTTCTTTATTGCTAAGTGATGGGTAAGTGTCTCTCTGTGGGTCATCTCATTTATCTGCACACCACCACCAAGTTAAGGTACTGGAATCACTCCCAAATGGCAGATGAGAAAGCAGAGAGCTTGAGAGCTTAAGAAATTTGCCCAGGGTGACACAGCCAGGAAGGGACAGAACTAAGACTCACCCTCCCAAATAATTGGCTTTGGACAACTGTAATCCCCCATCTGCCTGTGATTTCCCATCAGCAAGGAGAGAGCTGGACAGAAGTCCCTGTGCCCAACGAGCCACCCAGCTGGCATCACTCAGCTCCACCTGCTAGCCAGGGCCATGACCAGGAGGAAGCGTGCCAAAACGGATTTCAGGGACAAGCGAAGGGCAAAGTCCACAGGGAAAGAAGCCAGCTATGTCCACAGGACCTACTTGTCTCCCTACCAGGTAAAGATGGCTTCTTTACAGTCCAGGCCCTGCTCCAAGCAGGACGAGAACTTCATGGAGAAAGACTCATTGCAGTCACACGTAGCTGCCCTGTCTTGCAGGCTCCCGAAAGCTGACTCTACACAGATGGCTCTGCCTGCCTCCTCTCAGCATCACTCTGTGCTCACTACCAAAAGTCTGAGAGGCAGCCAATGGCCATCTCGTACCACCTGGACATCCCCTGGCTCATCTTGAAATCAAGCCATCTGCATGGCCCCTCGTGCATCCAAAAGCACTCTGCGATGAGCGTGGGGATGGAATGTGGTGGTCTGCCTCCTATCTTGCCCTGGATGAAGCAGCTACTTAGCCACTGCGTCTTGAGAGAGGAGGCGAAATCTGTCACGCTGCATAATGTCACTTGTGATAGAAGGTGCTGCTTCTCAGCATATGGCTGGCAAGCACAACACGAGGAACTTTAGAGTACACAGCAAGCTGCCCATAGACACTGTCTGGGTCTGTGCACAGCAACTACTTTAGAAGGATGCACGGAGGACATGATGAAAATATAATGAATGTAGGCACAGCTTGGCGACCTATTTATCCCTTGTGGTGGCAATTCAGAAGAGCAGATGGGAAATTTCCATATAACTAGTAAACTCTGTCCATGTTAGGGAACCTCATTTGGACTTGGAACCCAGGGTGTCTCTGGGCAACCAGCAGGAGATGAAGCAAAAAAGTTGGGCTGAGCCCAGAGCATGAAACCCTTTGTGCACATGGTAGCCCACTGGGTCACTCCTCAATCTTCTCTTCCGTTTGTGCATGAATGCTTCCTGTGATCTGACCATCACATCTGTCATGGGTGTGGTCTCCAGCTCCTCCTTCTCTCAGACCTGAATATCTTTGGTCAAGTAGAGAACCCACTGATCATCTGTTATGTGAACAGGAGCCCGTAAGACCATATTTGGTTCCGGTTTTTCAAAAAACCCCTCTATTAATCTCAGCAAGCCAGATGCACCACTTCCGTGGGAGTTCAGGTGGGAAGCTCGTGACTGTGCTTCAGAGAAGAACTTTACAGGAAGCTCCACTCTGCCAACCTCCCCACGCTTTGACTTCCTGGGGTACAGCCCTCCTTATCCCTCCCTGATCCACATAGACTTGTGGGTATGAATATGCATCATTATTATGTGATCAACTACTAAATTGTTCTCTTTTTCTAAGATTTTACTTATTTATTCAAGAGCGAGTATGGGGCAAGGGAGAGAGAGGAAGAGGGAGAAGCAGACTCCATGCCAAGCACAGATCCCAACACAGGGCCGGATCCCACGACCTCAAGATCTTGACCAGAGCCAAAACCAAGAGTTGGACGTTCAACCAACGGAGTCACCCAAGTGCCCCAACTACTACATTGTTCTTGATCCCAGTCCTGTTGTGGGAAATAAAGATCACTGTTGTGATGGGAACCCTAATGTCTGTTTTCCCCTTTACTCGCCTCCTCCACTTTCCCTTCTTCAAATCTGAAGGTCCTACTACGATCATGCTCATCATTAGTCTTCCCCACCCCAGCTTTCTACTGTTCATTCCACCGATGTTGCACAAGGATGTCTAATTCAATAGGCTGTTTGTTGAACTTAGCATTTCCCAATTTACTCCAAATAGTCCTACTTTCGACTCCTTTCCAGTTTCACAGCTGAAAGAATTTCCTTAAAAATTCTCTTTCAGGGGTGGCTGGGTGGCTCAGTGGGTTAAGCCTCTGCCTTCGGCTCAGGTCATGATCCCAGGGTCCTGGGATCGAGCCCCGCATCAGGCTCTCTGCTTGGCAGGGAGCCTGCTTCCATCTCTCTCTCTGTCTGCCTCTGCCTACTTGTGATCTCTGTCTGTCAAATAAATAAATAAATAAGTGATCTAAAAAAATTTTCTTTTATATTTTTACCAGTTGATTTTTGGATCTCTTCTTCTAAAGTCTCTTCTATCTGCATTTTGTTTCCATTTGCACTACCATATTCATTACTCATGCATGGACTTTCGCAATTATATTCTGTCTGTATCTTCTTTCTCCTCCAGTTCACTTTTTATACTACTGCAAAACTAATCATTATAAAACCCTGCTTCAAGCAAGTCACCCTCTGCGAAACAATCATGAATGGCTGTTCTTTGCCTATCAGATAGTGTGTAATTCCTTACCATGAACTCACAAGATATCACTTAGGACTCTCCCGTTGTATTATTCTCTCTTCATTATTCCTTCATTTATTCCTTTAGTGCCTACTGTGTCTCAGGCACAGGGCCACGTACTGGTCATTTACTATTTCACTGGATTATCACAACCACCTCCCAATTTGGGTGCTAATGTTACATTTTGTAGATGAGGGTATGCGACCAGCAAAGCCGGGGGCTGAATCACATGCATTGGGCCCCGTGGGAGTGTCTCAACCACAACACACATCATCATCCACCATCAGTAGCTTTGTCCTGACGGGTAGCATATGGCTCTATGTAAGTGGCCAAACAAGACTTTTAATAGATTTGGTATATTCAGATGAGCTGCACACTTCCACCCCAGTTCACGTTGTCTTCGCAAAGATGCTCAGAGCTACAGCTTCACTGTGCTCATTAAGTCAAATGTCAAAATTTCCTTCTTTAAAATCCTAATTAAACCCCAGCAAGTCCCCCACTTCTATAATTAAAGGGACTATCTGGTAACAGACCATAATGAAAACTGTAGCCACAGAGTCCCCAAAGAGGCCTAGATGAGAAATAAACCTGAGACGGTCCAGTAAAAGATGGGGAGGAAAAATCCCAAGAGTCCACGCTCTGGAAACCAAGAATGAGATGATTGTATCAAGAAGGGGACACTGGGGGCGCCTGGGTGGCTCAGTAGGTTAAAGCCTCTGCCTTCGGCTCGGGTCATGATCTCGGGGTCCTGGGATGGAGCCCCGCATCGGGGGCTCTGCTCAGCAGGGAGCCTGCTTCCCTTCCTCTCTCTCTGCCTGCCTGTGATCTCTGTCTGTCAGATAAATAAATAAAAATCTTTAAAAAAAATTAAAAAAAAAAAAGAAGGGGACACTGACTTCTCCAGTGCTACTCGGAGGCTGAAGCCAGTGAGAGTGGAGAGGAGGCCCACAGCCGCCATTTCTCCCAAGTCTGACCCAGCCCACAGAGAACTTGAAACATTGTTTCTATAAAGAGAATATGTATGAACAATATAGAGGAGAACAATAAACAAATATAAAAGTTTGAACTACAAGTGTTCTTCTCTAACTGTGAGAGGCTAGAAAAATAAAGGCATGATGCATTGACTATCCCTGTGTCAAGAAATTCCTTTGGCCAGGGCAGGGCCTCTTACCCAGCAAAGGGGACCCGTTGAGTGAAAACAAACAAACAGAAACAGGTGAGTGCTCTGGGATTCTATGTTTGTTAGTTCTTTCCCCTCAGACTGAAAGCCACTGGAGGATCCCAAAGGTAATGGGGTTTTTGCAGAGAACGTTTTATAAAATAATTCTTACAAATTCATCAATTCTCTTGCCTTTGCCAACAGGTTGCTTCTTGTTCACGGGACCACAAATTAAGCATGTGACTATATAGTCTAAGTGGAAAGGAGGAAAAATCTATTTTTACTTCACTATCTTCATTTAAGAGCTATACCTGATGAGGTTTAAACCAACAAGGAGACCAATTTTGCTCGGCATCTGTCTACAGCCCTATTTCCTACTCTCCTACTTGCCCCCACCCACCCCATTAAGGCCATCCTCTGTGGTCAGCTTACAGAAAAGTCATAAGTATCTCCAAACTTTAGGTGCCATTCAGATGTTGTTTTGTTTTTGTTTTTAATTAAGGAAATAGCCTTGAGCACCTTGAACACTGTGGACTGAATTTCATTTTAAGGAAAAAAAATGGAATAGGGTACTTCATCAGTAATTTATGTATCAGTGCTTTATGAATAATTTTAAAGGTGGTCTTAAGTATCTTCCTTTCCATTATTCGTCTTACTGTACTGTTTGATCTCAACAATGAAGGAGCCACTGTCACACGGCCAAGAATATCCACTACGTGGATCAGGCAGGATCACACCGCTTCCCTCCCAGACTGCCCTCCTTCGTCCCCCAGAAGCACCACGCTGCTGTCTGGGACTGCAGGGCTGACGGAAGGGTCCAGGCCACTGAGTCTTGTGAACCGGGGGCCCCCACAGGACATAAACACGCGTGCTTAAAACGCCCAGCAAGCGAGGAACTTAGGAACCAACTCCTATCCCAGCTCCCTGGTTGCCGGCTGCCTACACTGTCCGGACTGCCCCTTCTCCCATCTTCAGTCTGGTGACAACACCAGACACAAATAGCCATGACACTTGGGCTATTTGTATATAAATATGTGAACAGTATTCTTTCGCAATAAAGTCACGATCCTAAACTGCTGAATTTGGAATCTGATGTCGAGTTAATTTTAGTATTATATTTTAAACAATTCTTTCTAATGGAAAAATCAGTATGTATTTTCAGCATAGAAAATTGGGAAACTATAACAAACAGAAAGATGAAATTTAAAGTCACTTTTATTTCTTATATCTAAAGAGAACCCCTGCTAACAGTGTCTTGGTATATCTTCTCGCCTATAATGGCGTATGGTAGGTACACATTATACACATGTACATGTAGGTGCACGTAAATACACACACGTAATGCACAGTATGTAATAGTACATACTCTACATGCGGGCACGTATATGCCTAAATATGTGCACATAATACATAACATATGCAATGTTACATATACGCACTACAAATGTACACACGGAGCTAATAAAACAATAAATGTTACTGCTACTCTTTGTATATGTATATAATACATATATTCATAGTATATGTCTACAGATAAATGCTTATGAGGACATTTTATTGCATGTCTTTGTGCACACCTGTACCTCTGTCTGAAAGGAGAATCATGTGTTACTAACCAAATTAAGGTGACCTCTTTCCATGTAGACTGCGAGCATGCTGTCATTCCACAAAGCCCCTGCGTCATTTTGATGACTTAATCCCGCTCTGCTGGGCCACCTCCTCGCAGCAATCTTATTACAGTGGTAATAATATCTGGCTGCGGGAGGGCTCCTGAGGGCGGCATTGTTCCCAGCAATTCATAGGCAACAGTTCATTTAAAGCTCAAGGCAGCACCACAAAGCTCTAAGTGGAGAAACCAAGGCACCAGGTAGACAGATAAAACATGTCAGGCCGTTGAGAGGCTGTGCTCTAATCTGACGTACGTGCTGGTCCTCATCTCCAGTTCCTAAGACCCTGGTTGTTTCCCGGATGTTAGGAGCATCTTTTGTTCTAATGCAGTGACTCTTGGAGGTCCCTGGGTAGTTTCTGCGTAGAGACGGGTCATCACAAAGACCAGACTGTGATTGGAAGTTGGGAACTTACAGCTCTGCCCACCCAGTTCAGGGAAGAAGAGGGGCTACATATTGGTTTAATAATCACTCATGCCTATAAGATGAAATCTCCTTTCCAAACATCCCTGAATGCCAGGCCTCTGAGAGCTTCTGGATTGGGAGCAGATCCCCATGCCTGGAGGGTACCGTGCTGCAGCCCCTCGGAGACAGACCCTCCTAGACATGCATAGCTCCTCGTCTGGCTGTTCATTTGTATCCTCAGTGACATCCCTTATAATGAACCCATAAAAATAAAGTGTTTCCCAGAGCTCTGGGAACCTTCGTGGCAAATTGTCCAGCCTGAGACAAGGGGTGTGGGATTCTCTGCCTTATAGCCCGTTGGTCAGAGCCCAGGCAGTAAACTGAGACCTACAGTTAGGGTCTGAAGTGGGGGCAGTCTTGTGGGACCAAGCCCTTAACCTGTGGGCTCTGGGCTGATTCTGAGCAGTTCGTGCCAGAACTGAATGAAATCGTAGGTTGCCATTCACAGAGAACTGTGGAATTTCATGGTGTGGAAAACCTGCACATTCAGTAGGTTTTGTATCGAAAATCATAAAATCACAGCTGTCTCCAATTTTATTACTAAAAATGATTATAATGAATATCTTTATGGCCGAATATTCACGTGTATCTGTGACCCTTTCTCTAGGATAACAGTTTTATAAGCAAGACTGCTGAGCTTAAGTAATTGTTTATATTAAAGACTTGCCATGTGCCTCTTCCTAAATTGGGCTCCATCCTGTTTCTTAATTTGTGGGCTGGTGAGGGAGATACAGTTACTTCTGCTTTTACCAATCTCATTGTTTAGCACAGTGAACTCTTCTCCAAGCAGGATCTCCCTCCCAGAGATGTGAGGCTCCTTCTCTTCCTGGGATTCTCTGGGCGGGCCGAGCTGATTAAGCGTCGCTGCCTCTGAGCAGCACAGGGCGCGTTTGTGGGGTGGAGGCACCACGCCCTGTGCAGTCTGGTACGGGAACTTCACCAGCATTGTGTGCAAATGCACCAGCTTGTTGGAAGGACCCGCCATCAAGGTCTATCAACAGCTTTATCGGAAGAGAGCCTCTTGCCCCGAGTGGCTGCAGAGGGCAGCTATGAATACAGATCGATAAGTGAACGGACATTAAGTCTATTTTCAGTGAAGCTCCGGCATGGAGTCAGCTTTTCAATTTATGGTCCTGCTCAGCAACTCTTTTCTTTCATTCCTTGTTTACTAGAAGCTTCCCAGTGGAGTGTGCTCGGCACTGAATTCAATCGACATCCGCATTAATATCCTTTCAGAGGCGACAGCCCATCAGACGAAGTTCTCGCTTCCTGCGACCTTGCTCCGCGTGCAGGCTGGGCTTGTGCTCAGTGCCTTCCTTATGACTCTCCCTGGCAGCGTGCATCGGGCATCATCTCCCAGATAACATCCAGTTGATTAACCTTTAGGTGAAAATGCCGAGGATCCCTGTGACACTTCCTTCCTTCTCACTCATTACATTCAGCCCGAAAAGCAGCAAGGAGCTGCAATAAATGCATTAATTAGGAAAATGATTAAATGCAGTTGCCTTTATTACCTTGGCAGTTAATCTTCTCTGCAAGGTGCCTGAAAAGTCACCCTCTTCGGGGTGGGGGGCAGGGTCCATGCTGGGGAGAGGCAGCTGTGAGAAGCTGTGGATCCTTCACTCTCTCACTAGAAGAGGAACTCAAGACCTGCCAATTCCACGAGCCTAGCCCAACACCCACAGAGAGCGTGGTCACCTGCTCTTCTCCCAAGCCACCCTGCTGAGAATGTCTTAGAAGAAGGCGTGGACATCTGTCACCTTTGTCACTAGCAGAAAGCACGAAGGACACCACCCGCAGGTGGGAACATGCACGGCTTGTTATGCTTGATACATGACTTCCACGTGTGGCTTGAGTGGAAATTCATATTAACAATGGGCAAGATAGGGCAACATTTCCAGAGAGAGAGACAGCGATCACTTGGCAGATCTCCTTATCAAGGAGACGCGTCAAAGCTACACAGCACTTCCGGGATGATCCGGAAGATCCTGGCCTCCGACCCCAGGGGGTGTGCTGGAACCTGACCCACCTTGACCCCAGGAACACACACTGGGGTGGAGTTAAGTTGCATCCAGGGGACAGAGGTCCCGAGCACCACTTTCTCTCTCTGCTTTGGATGCTGTTAGTGCTCCGGGTGGGATGCTCTCTCTCCTCTGGTTCCCCTTCAAAACCCAAGCTTGGCACCGCCACCCTTTCCGACACCACCCAACCCCCCCTCCCCATGCGGACCTGGTTCCCCTTGCCGTCTGCCGCCTGCTGACCTTCCTGTAAATCACACTCTGCCACTCTTCCCCGTACACTGAGGTTCCCCTGCTGGGCTCACTCCCATGCCGGCCTCGTCCGTCCTCAGGAAGGCGCGTGCCATGTAGCCGGTGCTCAGGAAACACTCACAGAACATGAATTAAAAGCATAATCTATTATATCTTCTGTAAAGATTTAGGGAAATAAAATCCACTGCGCTGCGGACTCTGTGGGGAGGTGGTGACCAATGGGAGTGAAGCTGAGTGACTCCAGGAGCTGGCGCAGCACAGGGGGCCACAGCTGCCCGCCTGCCAAGGCGGGACCCTCCTCGGGAGGGAGCGCTGTGCCAGCTCAGCGCTGCCAGACCTCCTCACGCAACCACCCTCTGTCCCCCTCTCCGCAGGGGCCCCTGGTGTCCTGCTGCTCTGTCCTGTCTCTGCCTTACTGAAAAATACGACGAAATCTCATTAAAGGTAAAGTCCGAGACTCAAGAATTTTGACATTTACCACTTTCTACGGGGGAAAAATACCAAATCATTAAACATTAAAATCATTACCAGCAGTGACTGAAAACCTCTTCTCTCCTGTGAGTTCTAAGGATCTGCTGTTGACAGAAGCAGCACAGCCGGGGTCCGCCCTGCTCACTCCTCCCCTCTTCCTGCACCCGAGGCCACTGCCAGGTTGGTCCGGGCTGTGTCCAGCGAACAGAAACTCCTCCATTCCTGTGGAGACCTAGGCGGGAACTCCAGCTTCGTAACCTTAATCTGAATCAAGAAGATACGGACTCACTTGACCATCTCCAGGGTGGTGGGCTACTGCGTCTGGAGACAATAGCAAGAGCCCCAAATCCTTGGAATGGATCCTTAAAAATTACACTTTCTTCACTGCCAGAAACCTCGTCTGCTTTGGTTTCAATGTTTCAATGTTTCAATAGTTTCAGTGTCATGGAAACTAAGAGCGAAGCCGGTTCTCTCCCACAGGGCTAGGGTTCCCCGGTGCCTTGAGTGTTGGGAACGTGAGGCCCTTCGAGCCAGGCTCACCCTGTCTGCGTCGAACTTGCACTGGTGCATTGCACAGCCTGGTCTGTAAAATTCATTGAGATCCCAACCGCCAGGCCCTCAGAATGTGACGTTATTTGGAAACAAGGTCTTTTCAGGTTCGGGAAAACTGAAATGAGCCTATAGTGCAGGATGGGGGACCACTCATCCAGTGTGCCCTGTGTCCCTATGAAAAGGGGACTTTTGGACACAGAGACACATACTCAGGAAGAACACGTTGTGAACACGAAGGCAGAGATCAGGGGATGCGTCTATAGGCCAAAGGACACCGTGGCTGGCCAGCAGAGCCCGGAATCCAGGGGTGAGGCCCGGCGGACTCGGGCTCCCAGCCTTTCAAGGAGCCCACCTGCCCACACACGGAAGCGGGACGCCAGCCTCCAGGAGCAGGCGATCAAGAGCCGCTGTTTCAGCCAGCCAGTCCGTAAGTGCCATTCCAGCGGCCGCAGCAAAGGACCTCGGGGCCCTTGGTTTGCCCCTACATCTGGCTTCTCCTGTGGCACCAAGCTTCCCAGAGCAGGTTGGAGCTGTTTCTGCAGCCACCTTGCCCATTGCTGGAGCACGGCTGCCGCTGTGAACAGGTCCTGGGGAGTCCCTGGGGTCACCCTGCCACCCTGGGGGCTTGGACACAGAGGGAAATGGGGGCCCCTAGGAGGGAGACAGCATGACCCTGGGAGGGATGAGAAGCCAGGCCCTTGATGGAAACCCAGGACGGGGGGACCATCTCATTCCAGGATGCGGAGCTGGTGAGGACTGAAGGCCCCTTCATCTCTGGCATCATCTGCACTAACGCTCGGTCATCCCAGGTCAGCCTGGTCCGGCCCATTTGCGCCCCCAGGGCTCAGGCCTGGTTGCAGTGGGGGTTCGAGCAATAGGCCAGGTAGCAGCTCAGATCCGGGTACCACCCACTCCCAGGCACCTCCAGGACACGGTGTCTGAAAGACAGGAGAGCAAGGCCCCCCGGCCGGGCGTTGTCAGCAAGCGGCCATTGGGAGGAGGTTCAGAGAGGGGGAGCCACGGTGAAGCCCCCCCACCCTGTCAGATCAGCCAGGGGCTGCTGCTGGACCCCAGGCTGGGCTGGTGGACCCCTCTTCCCTCTCAACAGTGGCCCCTTGCCCCCCCCTTGAGGAACTCTTCTCTTTCCCCCGGGGGCAGTTCTGCAGCAACAAGAGACCCTCAGGACTGGGGCCTCTGAATTCCACTTGGCGGACGAGTGTGGACCGAAGCAGCAGAAGACAGGACACAGCAAGCGTGGGAGGAGAAGGGGAGAAGCTGGCCGGGCTCCCCCAGCAGGGAGATGTCCCCAGGCGGCCCTGTGCAGGGGCTCCAGCTCCTGCTCCGGGGATCCGGCCCAGCCGTGGCTGTAGCTGGGGACCTTCACGCTCCAGGGCCCTAAAGGTCCCTGCTTAGAGCTCCTCACAGGAAGTATTTCCCCTCTGGGACGCACCACAGCAGGAACATCCCAGGCACCACCTCACTTGGCACTAGGCCAACGGAACGATTTGCAGAGTGTTCTTTTTTTAACACATAGACACATTCGCTGGGCACAGCTGCAGACGCTGAGCGCTGGTGCGACCAGCACCCGGCGCTGACACAGAGCCCCACTGGACCACCGGGCAGTGATGCACTCAGCCCAGGGAGAGGCACGCAGACCTTTTGCCCCCACTCCAGAGCACTGGAGTCACCCCTTCCTGTCTCCCCGACCCCAGGGTGTCTCCCCAGCCTCGGCTGGGAGAGCAGCACAGGCTGCGCAGCACGGAAAGGAGCTCTTCATCACTCATCGGAACCCATGGCGGGGCGCCGCAGCTCTGAGGTTCCCACATTGAGCTGACCTTGACACTGTGCCATCTGTGCGCCAGTCACTCCCTGGCGTCCCTGTGCCTTCCACGTTAGGGAGTCTGTTTGCCGCAGACTCTGCCTGGAGCAAGCATTACTTCTTCCCGGAATTCACACCTATGTGTTCTTGACATTCTAATGACACTTAAATATGCATATTTATTTTCAAGAAAGGCATTCCACCCTTTATAATCATTTGCATAAAACCAACTGATTTTGAGAGCTCGGCCCTGGAAAGGGGGTACAAGTGAGCTGTAAATTTAATTTGCTCTCACATCTGCTGTCATTACGTGGGAGCCTCCTGGGCGCATGACTGTCCAGGACTCATATGTTCTGATGCCTGGTTTTTGTTGTGACTGTTTTTAATTATAAGCGCTTCCACCAGAATGAATCACCGTTCAAAATTCCAGTGGGGCAAGTAATTTTTCTACTGAGTTAAACTGAACCAAAGCAGATTCCGGCAAGAAATGCAGAAGCTCAGAAAGAATCCGGGACTGAATGGTCCCTGGTTGCTGCTGTCAGCTTCTGCTTTCTCACGGGGAGCTGACCCAGCTCTGGGATTTCGACCAAGACTGTGCTGCTGAAATTCTCAGGGTGGCTGTCAAAGCTGGAGGATCTCAAGGATCATGGCCATTTCGGGATCCAAATGCCCCCCTAACCTTACACGGGCCGCCTCTGTTTAGGGTCCATGCTTTTCCCTACTTTTGTTCTGCAATGAGTTCATATCGACAAGCAGGAGTTCTTAAGACAGCGTGCCCACTGGGAGCCATGCCGACCCCTTCCAGGACACAGAGACGAGATTCAGGGACACAGAATTCCCCAGCCACACAGCAACAAGCCCCATCCAAGCAATCTTCCTGGCTTGGGGCACCCAGCTAGACTTCACCCCCAGAGTGGGAGCCCCTGGTCAGAGGATGTGGTGCGGGCAGAGGAGGCACAGACCTTCATGTGGGGTAGCTGACCACAGGTCCCCGGGAGTATGGGGTGAGCCTGGAGTGCCCCGCTTCCTGGGGGAGTCTAAGGATCTGCATTCAATCTGGCCTTCCCCTAGGTCCTTAGAAAGACACAGTGGCCAAGACCAAGTGAGAGAATGTGCTTTGTTCAGCACCTATGACTGTAAGTGCCTTGGCTTCTAACTCGCCCCGACTGTGAAGCCCCGCAGTGGGCCTGTCTTGGCACTTTGCCAGGTGCCCAGGCCCCGCGGTGGCCCAGTCTGGCTTCCTCCAGCAAGGCCCTCTCACAGTGGTTGTGTGAAGCCTGCAAAGAAGCAAGAGCCCCAGATAGTAAAACCACAGTCCTAAGAATAAATTCTAGTTTAAGAAAAAAAGGGGGAAAAACAGCACCAGAGAGACCCCAGTCTGTTTTATACAACTGAGGGGTGTCATCTTTTCCTTTTAGAACCCAACTTTGAGGCTTAGTAAGAGGAAAAGGTGCTGCTTGGCTTTTGAGGCATAGTTTGAGGCCCCCACAGAGCCGGTGTCCTGACAGGAAGTGGCAATCCTGCTCTGCCTCCCCACCTCTGAAAGTTATATTGCTGTTCTTCTTTCCTGCACGCTGCCTGGCAGCCCTCCCAGGCTCAGCCGGGGAGTGGGGGCAGGCAGAGAGCGGTGGGTCCCTGGGAGCTCATGGGGAGGAGACATGATGTGGCCGCAGGAGCAGCAGCAGCTACTACTGTCAGCCAGGTGGGCCACGAGGCGTCTAGCAGAGGACAGAGTTGAAATGCAGTTGGGGTGTAGGGTTCAGTCGTGTGGATGGGTGGAAGGCTAGAAGCTTCCAGAGACAGCTCCAGGTAATAAGGGCTGAGAAGAAGGCATAGGCCAGAAGCGACCACAGACAAGCACCTGATCCAGGACGTTGTGGATAAAAGAGGTACGTCTGGAAGTGAGGATGGAGACAAATCGCGATGGCTTTGGAGAGCCCACTGAGGAATTTGGACTCCATGAGGCTGGCGGTGAGGGCACAGCATGAGGGAGTGGGTACTTTCCATGCGGGATGCCCTTGCTGTGATCACCTCTACAGAGGGCAGCTGATGAGGGACCAGAGCAAGGAGCTAAGGCTCAGAGCAGGGAAGGGAATGAGGGCTGTCGCCACCCAGAGGACCCAGTGTGGGCCAAGGCGGCCACCTGACAGCCCAGCACGCCTTCATGCGGGGTGTCCCCTGTGGTCTCACAGCTCTGAAAGGATGTGATGCCCCTGTGGGAGACCCCGCAGAGACTTAGAGAGGCCCAGGAATTCACCACACAAAGCACAGGTGACACACCAGCATTTGCCCTTGGGTCTGTCTAACCCCAAAGACCATGTCCACCCATTGTTTCACAGAGACGTGCCAGAAATGAAAAATGCACGTCTATACAATCCTATAAGACTTGGTGACACATTAGTCTGGGTGGTAGGAAAAAAGAAGGAAAATACACATAACTGAAGCTCGGTGAGCGAGCTGAGGCCCTATGGCTCAGCGCCGCGGGACCCCTTGCAGTGAACCGCACCCCCCCGCCCCCAGTCTGCCGCACACTTCCTCCGGGTGTCTCCATTTCACTGAACGCAAACATACCGCGCCAGTGAAAGCACGGATAATCAGAAAGTGAGGCCGGCTGCTGGAGACATCCTGACCCAAGGAGGGAGTGAGACCAAATAGCACTTGGCCAGACCCCCTGCTGCTGAGGAATTCCTGACTACCCCGGGGACATTTCCTCCCATCTCTGTCCCCTGCAGGGATGCTGGAGAGCAATGGTAAAGGGCCCATCACCTCCCTTGCCTTCATGCCTCTGGCTGTTTACTGAGACTGCGTTCAACCCTACACAGTCCAGCCACCCTTTCAAAAACAGCTCTAAAATGCCCAACCGTGGCTGAACCCCATCCTGCTCCTCTGTGGGCTCCCTGTCACCTGAATGCCCCGAAAGTTGTCACAGCCCGCTTTTCTCAGACCATTTCTCCTTGCCCAGGAAAGGGTCCTCACAGCGGCCTCTCTCGGGGACAGTAAGCTGGAGTGAAGTCAGGCGGGCCTGTCAGGCGGAAGGCTGTGTGTGCACGTGTGCTGGGTCTGCACCCGAGAATTTCATCCTTGAACGTGCCCCTCTCCAATGACACGTCCCCCCCATGGAGGGTTTAAATGTGTCATTTCATGTAAAACTTACAGCTTTGAGGCAGAGGGGAATAACCTGCCTGATCACAAAGCCAAGAGGTGACCAGACCACTCCAGACCCTTCTAGATCTGGCCCCAGCCCTGGGCTGCCCGTTTGCTCTCCACCTGTAACCCCACCCCCCCGAGGAAACCCCTGTTGGTGCTTTTATGAACAACACATCAAGCAGACGTTTCCCCCATATGTGTGTGTACATGCACACACTTCTATTTTATTTTTTTAAATTATGTTCAGTTAGCCGTTGTATAGTGGATCATTCGTCTTTGCTGTAGAATTCCATGATTCATTGTTTGCATGTAACACCCAGGGCTCATCACCACACGTGCCCTCCTTAATACCCATCAACCCTTTGAAACCCCACCCTTCTTACCCCATCCCCCACCCCTTTGAAACCCTCAATTTATTTTCTGGGGTCCACAGTCTCTCATGGTTTGTCTTCCTCTCTGATTTCTCCCCTTCAGAGTTCCCTCCCTTCCCCTTCAGTCCTCCGTGCTATTCCTTATGTTTTACATATGAGTGGATATGATAAATGTCTTTCTCTGCTTGATTTACTTCACTTAGAATAATCCCCTCCAGTCCCATCCATGCCGATCTAAAAGTCGGGTATTCATCCTTTCTGATGGCAGAGTAATACCCCATTGTATATATGGACCCCATCTTCCTTATCCATCCGTCTGCTGAAGGACATCTCAATAGCAGTTTGGCAACTGTGGACACTGCTGCTATGAACATTGGGGTGCAGGTGCCCCTTCTTTTCACCACACCTGCATCTTTGGGGTAAATACCCAGTAGCACAATTGCTGGGTCATAGGGTAGCTCTAGTTTTAACTTTTTGAGGAACCTTTACACTGTTCTCCAGAGTGGCTGCACCAGTCTGCATTCCTTCCAACAGTGTAAGAGGGGTCCCCTTTCTCCACATCCTTGCCAACTTCTGACAAAAACACAATATTGCATAGATTTCACTTTAGAAAAATAATTTATCGAGGTGAAATTCACATAATACACAATTAGCCATTTTCCTGTGAAGAACTTGGCGGCATTTAATACTTCCCTTGTTGTATAGCCACCACCTCCATCCAGTTCCAGAATGTCTTCATCTGCCAAAGGAACATCCACTCCTCGTTAAGCCTTCTTGCCACCCCAAACCTTCTGACAACTCATCTGCCTTCTGTCTCCGTGGATCTGTATATTCTGGACACTTGTTATACATGGAATCATCCAAGACGTGACCGTTTACATCTGTCTGCCTGCAGCTGACACAGCGCCTTCAAATGTTCATCCACTTCAGAGCGTGGAACAGTACCACATTCCATTTCATGGAGGAATCGGATCCCGTTGTGCGGTGTACTACCCTGTCTCCGGTCATGGGTGTTGGGCATTTGGGGTGTTCCCACCTTCTGGCTTTTGCTAGAAGCTATAGACATGCATTTGTCGAGTAGCTATTTTCAACTTTTTGAGTCTATACCTATGCGTGGAAGGGGGGAGGTCATGGGATAATTCTGTGTGTAACTTTTTGAGGAACTGCTAAACTGTTTTGACAGAAGCCCAACCATTTTCTCCCCACTGACAATGTACATAGGCTCCAATTTCTCCATACCCCACCAATGCATGTTATTTGCCCTTTTTTTCTTTTTTTATAACTACTACAGCCACATGGGAGGGCATGACATGGTATCTTGTGGTTTTCATTTTCATTTCACTGATAACTAATGAATTTCTTCATATGCTTGTTGGCCATTTGTATGTCTTCTTTGGAAAAATACGTATTTGCATTCCTTGTCCACTTTCTTCATTACATTGTCTGTCTTTATGTTGTTGAATTCTAAGTGCTCTTTACATATTTTGAAGTATATATCAATGATCAATGTGTAATTTATAACCATTTTTTCCAGACTGTATGTTGCCTTTCCACTTCCCCATAATGTCCTTTGATGCACAGAGATTTTTATTTTGATGAAGTCCAATTTTTTTTTGTTTTTTTGTTTTTGTTCATGCTTTTGGTGTCATAACCAAGAATCAATCCATTGCTAAACCTGAAGTCATGAAGATGTATCCCTAGGTTTTCTTCTATAAATTTTATGATTTTAGCTCTTATATTTAGATCATTGATCCATTTTGTGTTAATACCTGTATATGGTATAGTGAGGAGTCCAAATTCACTGTTTTGCATGTGGAAATTGAATCATCCCAATACCACCTCTCCAAGAGAAGATCCTTTCTCCCAGAAGGAGATGACTATAGAATGGCCTTGGCACCTTTGTTGAAAATCAATTGACCATAAATGTATGGGTTTATTCTGCACTCTCATTTTTATTCCACTGGCCTATATGTCTACCTTGATGTCATTTTTACTACTGTGGCTGTGTATGTTGCTTTTTAAACTTTTTGGCTTTACTTAATAAATAAAATAAGTTCTACAATAAGAGAACTATAAATATTCTCCTATTATGTCATCAGTCAACTTTTCTGTGTAAGTTGTCCACATTCCTTTCTTATCAAGAGCAACATAATAAATATGCTTGTGGTTTCATAAATGAGATAACCTGAAAATATTCCTCGGAATAACTTCCTCAAAGTAGGATCACTGGGCCCGAGATTTTGCAAAATTCCCGGAGTTTGAATAAGTGTTGCTGAATTCCCTTCCCGAAAAGCTCTGCTAGCTTGTCCTCTCTCTCTGGACTGAAGCTGCCAGCACAGTCCCTATGTCCTGCTTTCTCTTTGCCCCAGCCAGACCCCAAGGATAATTGACCCCTCTTTTCTTCTACTTCCAACTGTGTTCCCTATCAACTCTTCTTCTTTTCAGTTTTAGAAGGAACTGCCTACTGGAAAATGTAGCACTCCCTTCGTATTTCCTTATTCCAGAGATTAAAAGAGTCAGTTCCCTTGCAAAAGCCTGAAAGTCCCATTCTTAATGCGATGGCCCAGCAAGGACACTTGGCCATTGTGAATCCACCGGGCACAATGAAACGATGGGTCCTTGCATCCCTATCGAGCACTATCAGCTCCAGTAATTGCCTTTTGAACAGAGCTGATGGACGAGTCACTGATGGTGGAAATGAGTCAGCGTAAGTTACTAATTAGTCTCAAGAGTGACACTGGAAAACAGAGCCCTCGGAGCCCACAAGCAGGGATGACACAACAGAGAGAAAAAGTGGCTCCTTCAACCCCGGAGATGGTCCCTGCTCTCTGCGCCCCTGAGAAAACAGGATTCTGAAAATCCCTGCTCCGTGGCTGACACCTCGTCAAAGCCACACAGACCGTGAAGGTTCACTGAGATGACATGTCCCTTGCCAGTGAACTCACAGCAGGGGATGCTGAAGGGCACATGGGGACAAAAGAGTAGGCAAGACACTAAGTCCCTGTGCTCTGTGCTCTGTATGTGCAGGTGTCGGGTTCACGCCGCAGCTTGGGGGCAGCCGGCAAAGTGCCTCCCCAGCGACCCTTCACCAACTACAAACACTGAATACCCCTCTCGTCAGCACTAAGGCACCGAAGGGAAAAGTGGCAGCTAGCTAGCACATCACTGAGTCATGAACAACCACAAAGAAGAGAGTGACCACGGCCGGGCTGAGCAGGAAACCAGCCTCCCTGCCCGTGTGCCCCCTCTGCCCTCTGCACCTGCACAGACCTCCCCGCAGACAGGCCAGCCCCTTCCTGCTGACCCTGTCTTCTCCACCGCACTCCAGGAAGCCACTGTGGCCATGGCCACGCCGATCCCACAGATGAAGGAGTCCCGGTGGTGCGACCTGGCTAGACGCTGCCCTCCCCGCTCTATACAAGATCAAATCTCTCCTTTCCCCTTCTCCCTGTCTCTCTCTCCTTGCATCTATTTCCCTAAAAGGGACAAATGCAAAGGGGAGGGGATGACGAGGGAGGAGCTGCCAATCTTAGTGCGTGCTCTTGGCCTGATGGTCCTGCTGGGGACAGAGGTGAGGATGAGCTAGCAGGCGTCTCTGAAGGGAAGCTTTCCATCCAGAAGAGGACAATCTGCTTGAGGCAAGTGGACACTTCTGCCAGGGAGACATGGTTTCTAGGGGGGCCGTCAGGACCAGTGACCTTTCAGAGGGCAGATGTTCTGGGGTTTGCATTTATTTCCAGGCTCTTTACAGACTAGTACACAGAACAACTGAGAGACTGGAAATAAGGAGAGATGGAAAAGCAGCTAGGAGTAAGTAGGGTAAGGGGAATGTGCTAGACAGCAGGATAGAGGCGTAGGCTGCGATGGAAACAAGGTAAATATAGACACGGCTTTCCATTTATAGGTTCACTTCACAGAGCACTTTAAAAACTAGCATCTCATCGTCTCCTAACTACACTTCTGGGGCAGAACGCATCAGCCTTCTTTTCCAGAAGAGGCAGTGAAGGGAGGCCCCCGTGGCCTGAGCAAGGTCACAGAGCTCGTTAGCGCCAGACGTTAGCTGCCCCCGGTCTCCCCACTCCTGTTAGCGTTATCAGCCAATGCCAAAAAGACAAAAGCACAAAGAAGAACACATTTAAGAGCCCTGATTTAAAATAGAACAGAAGGGATTTAGCAGAATGACTCAGAGTGGGGGCAATGTTGAAACAAACCGGGAAGGATCGCTCAGAGCGGAGGAAGAGAAGCAGAGGGCGGGCCAGGAAGAGGGCTTGAGGACACAGCCATCCATCCCCACAGCTTCTGCGGTGGAAAGCGTAGAAGCCAAGTCGAAAGGAGAGCAGTCCACAGCAGGTGAAAAGAAATTTCCAGATGGAGCTAAAGAAGGACAGAGATCCACAGATGACCTTGCCAGGGTCCTGGACAGCTTCAACGTGGGAAACACCATGGGGCGGGGTGGGGGGGTGGGGGTAACTGAGGCAGAGGGAACTCCCATCTGAGACTCTGATCACAGCTCCATGATACTTTGGGTCAAAGGAGTCTGCTGGTACACCTTATTTACCTACCTGACACTTTCCTTCCAAAGGTGCTTGAGAAAAGGACAGGAAAGTCCACCAAAGGATTTCCACTGGAACTCTCCAACGGGGGCCCACCCGCCACGGCGAGTGTTATCATTTTAGGGCCTTGCTTTCAGAAAACACAGTGATTTGTTTTCCTTGGAGAAAGATCAGAACAGAGTGGCTTTTAGTAGCCATTAATCCCTGAGACCTCATTCACTGTTCTGTTCAAAGAGAGCAAAAACCAGAAACAGACTTCAAAGGGAGGCTCTTCTAATGAGCAGAGACAGACAGGCAATCTGGAAGTAATGAGCCCTGAGCCTGTAATCAGCCACCGTGTTAAAAAGTGTCCCCAGATCAGAAAACCCTCTGAATCTAAACAAACACAAGCACACATCTTACCTGGCGTGGCTTCCTCTCTCCAGAGAATCCCTTCCACCTGTAATTTCTTGCTGCTTTCTACCCCTCCTTCCCTCTAAGACCCAGGCAAGAGGTTTTGGGAATAAGAAGTCAGTTTATGGGGCACTTGGGTGGCTCAGTGGGTTAAAGCCTCTGACTTCGGCTCAGGTCATGATCTCAGGGTTCTGGGATCGAGCCCCGCATCAGGCTCTCCGCTCAGCAGGGAGACTGCTTCCCCCTCTCTCTCTGCCTACTTCTGATCTCTGTCTGTCAAATGAATAAATAAAATCTTTAATAAAAAGAAAAAAAATAAGCTTAAGAAGAAAAAAAAAAAGTCCGTTTATTTTATCTGACCCAGCGGTTCTCAAGCATGGGGGACCTCCCACACATCCCGCTCAGGGAACTTGTGGAGTGTCCAGAGATGTTTCTGATGGTCGTGAGTGGGCGGAGGTGGAGTGGTTCTCTGAGCTCTGCTGGTGGGAGGTAGGGGCCGGCTCCCCACCCTCCGCCGCGCAGGACGGCCCTAGGACAATAATCTAGGCCAAAATGTCCATAGAGCGGACGTGGAGAAACAAGGCTAACTGAAAGCCATGACCACATCAGGGCTCTCCACTGCCACCTCCGAGGTCAGAACTGTTCATGCTCAAATCCTGGGGTCGGTCTTCTTTCTCCCAAGTACAGGATTACAATAGTCACACGTGTGAACAGGGGAACGTGTAGGGGGCATGCGATCGTGCTCCTCTCCAGCTGAGGCATGGTCTTTCTGCTCGCGGTGTCCCTGGCAGAGAAGGTCGGCCTTCGTCACGCGGTGATCTGGGTGGGAAGAGTTCCAGAGTGTGTGACTGCCTGGGGGAGGCACATGCCCAAGAGAACTAACTCCGGCAGAGCCTGCGCGTCAGTCTTTTGGGCGAGGGTTCTGGAGGCCGACATTCCTCCTTGCCTCCTTTGCTGCACTGCCTTGTAGAGGTCAGCTACCTTCCGGAGGCCTTATCCTGTCCCGACTGGCAGCGGGATCCTAAGAGAACAAAGGCCCCTCTTTAACCCCAGACAAGGCTTCAGGGACTGTGGAGTCTAGCGTGCGTCTGCAAGAAGAATGGGTTCTGTATGTTTTTAAACTGCGGTGAAAACAACAAAGAAAAAGTCCACTAAAAAAATACACAGGTAAAAAAAGCCAAAATGTGGAACCCGCCCAAATATTCATCAGCGACAGATGGGTGAGCAAGAAAAGTCTGTCCATATCATTTGGGATAGGGAGGAATAAAGCTCTGACACACCCTGCAGTGTGAATGAACCTTGAAAATAGGACACTACGTGAAAGAAACCGGACGCCGAGGCCGTGTGTTTTACGATTCAACTGATATGAAATGTCCAGAGTATGCAAAGCAGATGAGACGGAAAGAGATTAGCGACCCCCGGGGATGGGTGAGCAGGCAATGGGGAGGGAGCGCTAATGGGTTACGGTTTCCCTTTGGGGCAACAGAAATATTCCTCAACGAGGTAGAGGTGATGGCTGTACGCACCGTCCGTGTACTAAAAGCCACTAAAATGTCGACTTTGAAGTTGTTGAATGGTGGATTTTGTATTATACGAATTTATCCCAATTTCAAAAAATAAAACATGTTTTGGGACCCTTCACTTGGGAAAATCCAATGAAATGAGTTCTCTTGAATGGGAAGGACGTTAAGTAGGAAATGCCATTCAGAATCTATCGACTTGTGAAAAATACAGCCAAAATGACCCCAATGCCAGGTGTTTGTGGGTGGCAAATAGTATCATCCAGTCTTGGTGCTGGTTTTCCCAGTTCTGGGACAAGATCAAGGAACACATGTCAACAAACATAAGTCGGCCCCCGATCACTGGCCCAGCCTGCTGTTCTGTCTTTTTCATTTTTAATTGCTCCATGCAGCTTCCTTCACTGTGACTCTGAGGACTGAGTGTGATCATGGTCATCCGACCTTCTCCAAAGCTGACTGCCCGTCCATTGGGACCCTGAGACCTCCCTCCCCAGCCTCCCCAGCCCTGTCTCCACCACTGGTATCAGTGAGTGCCTCACTCTGGAGTCGGAACCTTGTCTGCAGATGGTCCTGGGAGGAGACAGAGTGCCATGAGATGGCACCTGTTAAGTCGACACGACCTTCAGCCAAAAAAAAGCATATGGGACAGATGGCCAGCACCTGAGTTGCCTAAACCACATTGTGCTTCCTACCAAAGCCCGGGTCAGGCTGGAGACCCTGAGAGCTGGCACAGGCAGAAGACAAGACGGAGGCAGTTTTCAACAAAAGAAAGTAGGGGAGGAATTCCCAAAGGGAGGTGGTGGAGCCCTGAAGGTCAGCTTCATTTTCCCCACCTGTCTGCAGGCCCACCGTGAGCTCAGTCTCCCGTCACCCTGTGCTTGGACCTGACTTTGTCTACACACGTTAGCACCTCCTTTCTTTTCTGATATTGCCAGGAAAGGTAGACTACAGGGTTCCAGGATGTTCCAGCAACTTAACAATCCCACAATCAAATTCACAAGGTTAGTCATTGGAGAAATGTGGAAGCCACTTCAAGCAGGACATTCTTTGCAAAAGAGGACAGGTGTGTCTGGACAGTCAGACTTCGGACGTAGTTCCTCTTGCTCATTGGTATCCCTCAACTGCACATGAATGTGTTTTTGGCACTTGGCAGTGTTAGATTAACTGAGGCCTATTAAAGTTTTCAAGAATTTATTCAAGCAGAAATCCATTCACATGGGCAACACCCTATCTAGCCAGCTAGAAAGGAGTCCCAAGGTCCTATAATAAATAAATAAATAAATAAATAAACATTTTTATAGGCAGAATGAAGCATAAACAAAGAAGTTATACTACAAAAAATCCAAACAAACAAACAAACAAACAAGGTCAATTTCCTTTAGGGGCTGGAAGGAGTTGTAGAAAAGGGAAAGAAATCCTTCTGCCCTCCAGAATTCTTCCAGCTGGTCTAGTAATTAGATTAGCATGACAGAGATTATCAGGAGAAAGAAAAACACACATAGTTTATTTTTTTAATATTATTTATTTATTTATTTATTTGAGAGACAGAGATCACAAGTAAGCAGAGAGGCAGGCAGAGAGAGAGAGAGGGAGGAAGCAGGCTCCCCGCTGAACAGGGAGCCCGAAGCGGGGCTCGATCCCAGGACCCTGGGATCATGACCTGAGTCGAAGGCAGAGGCTTAACCCACTGAGCCACCCAGGCACCCTTCACTGGCTGTTATTAAGTATCTTTTAATTCAAAATAAATAATCAATATGTCAAAGTGGCAGTTTGGGGCAGGATCTTGGCCCCTGAAGGGTGTGTCATGTCAGGCAGATCACCTACCTCGTGGGGAAGAGAGGACATCTCACTGACTCACTTAAGCTTCCATTTCTGGGAGAGCCCGAACTCAGAGTCAGGTGGTCCTTGGTTCGGGGATGTGGGGCTGAGCATAAGCAGCTCCACTTTGGGGTTGTTGTCTTGTTTTTAACAAGAGTGTGTGTTCTTTTTTCTGGCTTAAAGGAGGGCTTAAAAATTACCATAGCCCACTGGAAGTGATCCAGCCATTAGGAAAAGGTAGTTTCCGGGGCGCCTGGCTGGCTCAATGGGTTAAAGCCCCTGCCTTCGGCTCAGGTCATGATCTCAGGGTCCTGGGATGGAGTCCCGCATTGGGCTGTCTGCTCAGCAGAGAGCCTGCTTCCCCCTCTCTCTCTGCCTGCCTCTGCCTACTTGTGATCTCTGTCTGTCAAATAAATAAATAAAATCTAAAAAAAAAAAGGGTAGTTTCCATCTTAAAATTATTTAAAATGTTAACATGGGTTTTGTTTTAAATATTCAAACAACCGAAGACCTTAATGAAACTGAGAAGAAAAACAAACTGACTAAAATATAAAGCTTCAAAAATCATCAATCTCTTTCGGCTCCTCAGGTGTGTGCCCCGTGCTTGTCCAAAAACACACGGGGGGGGGGGGGGGCAGAGAGGGCCGCGTCCGCACCGGCTGCTTCTGTGACAAGACTGTCACACACACAGGCAGACAGCTTGGTGAGAGGCGCAGTCCCGTGAGCCGCGAGAACACAGTCGGGGGCACTCGCACGGCACACGCCCTGCTGCCTGCGTCCCACGGACCTGAAACCCCTGACTGCCCCCTTAACGTCCTCCTTGGCAACCTGGTCTATCTTTAAGCCTGGATCAGACACGCGGGTGTGTGCTTGGATCGGGGTCCGAGCAGCACCTCCAGGCCAGGGGACTGGACAGTGTCAGAGCCCGAGCCCGGCCCTGGCTGAGGGGGTGTCCCCTCCCGCAGGGCCCCCCTCTGTGACGGGAGGACGCCTGTAGAGCCAAGACCGGAAGGGAAGGGAGTTGGCTGTGTGTAGGCTGGGGCTGACGCTCTCCCAGGCTGCTCCTTGCCCTCTGAGGAAGGGGAAGGAAAGGCCAACAGGGACTTTGGGGTGCAGGTGGGAGCACTGAAGGATTCCCTTATCCGTTTGGAAGATGCATTCAATGTGTGTGTGTGTGTGTTACACACAGTCACATGCACACACGGACGGACATCGACGGTAGAGTCGGCTACAGCGGCCACGCTAAGCACCACGGACCAGGGGCATAAACAACAGAAATGTGTTTTCTCCCAGTTCTGGAGGCCAGAAGTGCAGGATCAAAGTGCCAACAGGGTTGGTACCTTCCAAGGTCCCAGGAAGAATCTGTTTCCTACCTGTCCCCTGACTTCTGGTTCGTGCGCCATCTTTGGCTTTTGTTGGCTTGTAAACGCCTCCCCCAGCCTCTGCCTTCACTTCCCTGTGTGCAGGCATGTGTTCAAATTCCTCCCCCCACTTTTTATAAGCATGCCTGTCATGTTGAGTCAGGAGCCCACCTACTCCGGGATGACCTCATCTCAACTAAATACACCCGCAAGGACTCTAGACTTCAATAAGGCCACATTCTGAAGTACTAGGGGTTACGATGTCAACATATGAACTTGGAGGAGGAGCACAATTCAACCCCTAACACCTCCCAACACAATCACATTCAGGTGCACACACATACTCAGGCTTTCACACTCCGCGTCCTGTCTGCTGTTATTCTAAGAAGCATGTGTTCCCACCATAGGCATATGTCCCTTCTTGACCTTCTCTGGGTCCCTGTGCTGCGGGACTACAAGGAGCAAATGTCACAGAGAAAGACAAACATGGATTAATCTAGAATATGCAACTCACTTCTCGTTTTCTTTTCCATTGCCGTATATCAGTGTATAATGGTGCCCACGGCATCCAAACACCAGTCCTTAGGGAAACCCAATGAGCCTGGTTCCCATGGAGATGGGGACAAGGAGAGGGAAGTTCCAGTATAAGGGCTCCTGGACACATGCCCTTACTCTGCTGTGAATTAATGTAAAGAGAGTCATGTTCTAACTTTGTGCTGTGGTTTCTTCTAAATCTTTATGCCTTCAATGGAATTCATTCATTCCTGCATGCATTTGAAAAGCTCTAATATGCTCCCTATCTGCCAGTCACTACACAAAGAACTGGGCAAAGGGACCAATGAGAAGCAGCCCTGGGGTCTTGGTCCTCCATTCGCCTTCTTTCTCCAAGACTCAGCAATTCTAAACTGGCTGACAACACAGGTTCACCACATTTCTGGCAATCCCCCATACAGTGGGCATGACCAGAAGCATCCATGCTTTAAAGCCTGCAGAGACTTCTTTCTGTGCAGAGAGACACAACAAACCAGCCCATGCCCACATACCGTGCCACGTTTGGACTCACTGGGTTGCAGAGAGGCAGAACAAGAGGCCAAGCGTGCCACAGTCCAGCCTCCTGGGCTCATGCTGCCGGCTGTCCACCGGCTTCCCCACCAGGCCCATTGGGCTTTTGCAGCAGGGCTCCCTGGCAATCAGGCTTCCCTTCAGTCTCAGCCTGAGGAGGCACCAGCAAGAGACCAGAGGCAAGGAAAGAGAGGCTGTGTTTCCTCCATTTCCTGTTCCAGACCATGTTTCTGGCAGTGACTGGGGTCCCTTCTTCACCACTCCCACTCCTGCTGAGTTCAGATAAAATCCTTTCCTCCTTTTTATTAAAGGGAAAAATTATTCATGACACTTGGTAAGATGGCAAGACAGACGTTATTCAGAGGGACTCTTCCAAGAGCTCCAGGAACCACCAGCCACAGCAGGGTTTGCAGTAGGAGAGGGAGGTTGGGCTCAACTCTGAATATGAGAAGGAAATGTGGGAGTTTATAGGCGAGGAGGGATTCCGGCTCAGCTGGCCTGTCAGGACTTGCGGTGAAGCGAGGCCGGGGGTCCAACGTCCCCAGGACAGTGCGGGTGAGGTACCAGACCAGATATTGGGGGTAACCCTACTGTGCAGGGTGGGCAATTCTGGCTAAACCAACTTAGTGGGACTTTTGCTAAAATTGTGTGATGCAGAGATGGACAGAGAAGTCCAGAAGTCAGGGTCCAGTTGGGAAGAGGGCTCAGAGAGCCCTGGCCAGGGTGCAGTGAAGGAGGGGCGCTTCACCACACCGGCCCTCCGGGTCTGGGAGTAATGGTAATTTCCCCTCATTCTTTCCTTCAGAGAAGCCCACATGTCTGAGAACAAACCTCTTGTCAAGGTCTCTTGAACCATCTCACTCAGATTTTATCTTCTGCTGGGCCCTGACAGATCCATGCCTGTGGGCCAGTCCTGTCCACGGGCACCACTGAAGTTGTCCTGGAGCCCAACGTGAGTTACTGTTTTGTTTCTCGTGTCACCGTTCCGCAGAAATCTGAAGCTTTCCTAACAACAGACAAGTCCCTCCTTCAAAACGGAGCACGTGAATCATGGATGCTCCCCCATGATTTCCCGTGTGCTCTCGACGCCTCCCAAATGAGTGACTTGTGAATAGGAAAGATTTGTCACTGTCATTCCTGCGGTTGAAAACAAGTCTGCAGCTCACATCGGAGCACGCCAGCTGGAGAGAACAAAGTCAGGCAAAATCGGACCCTGAAGACAGCTGGAGAGAGGCCTCCCCACCAGGGCTGGGCTCGCGCTCATTCTTTCTCTCAGGAATGCGGATTGCCTTTAGAGCGGTCTGCTCCGCACAGTGGTGTGCACACGTCCACTCTGAGCCTCTTCTGTCACTGAGAACAATGTGAGCGCATGAGCCCAGTGTGTGCAGTGACCCATCTGCACACCATGGTTAGGCAAATCAGAATTGGGTAACCACCATGACACCAGGTTAGGTAAATCAGAATTGGATAAAATGTGGAAGTAGATGCTTGCTGCTTTTTTACACACTCGAAGAGTAAAATGATATCGTTCTTCTGCTCATCTTCCTTCCTTGACTCCAGAGACCAACAATAGCGGAACTAAGGTAAACACTTTGTATCATAGTTGTTCAAAAGCAACCTTACGGGTGTACCTGAGACAGACTCCACAGTCTGAGAGCCTGGTGGGGATCCTTCTCCACCCAAACTTAAAGAATACTTTTCCAGAGGATGTGACAGGGACCAAGGGCTTTCTCCATCCTTCTGGTCATTCCAGCTCCCCTTCCAGCCCCAACAGTCTTGTCCCCTGGGTGGCCTGGCTAGTTTTGCTTCACTTTCTATAACTCAAAGCCCAGCATCTCCCTGCTCTGTGATGACAGTCTCCCTGGTATCCAGATGAGAAAGTTCTTAGCACCCGTCCTTGAGCACACAGAGTGAGACGATGGCCTGCAGAATCCATACTGAGCACCTGAAAGACAAACCACCTTGAAAACAAAGACACTTGGAACCTCCTGAGGTTGCTCCATGTTCTAGAAGTCCAACGCAAAGCTGGAAGATGACTCCACTAATGGAAAAGAAAATGTGTTCAGCAGAAGGCTTACATGGGTAAAAGCCTCAGGTTCTCAGCTGGAAACACCATGTTGGCTAGACACGAATGCCCTCCCGCACATGCTGCCGGTGACCCAGTGCTCACACGTCCACAGCGTCTGTGCATCTGTGCCCCAGACAACGTTGGCCAGGTGACAGACCAGAGGCTGGCATGACAGCCCATGGTTGTCCCCTGAGTATTTCCATCTGTTTCATACAATATCAGGCTTCGGTAGCAGGTCCTGAGAACACTGTTTCTCGATGAAACCACATTCCACTTACAGAACTTTTCTGTACAGAAAAGTTACAGAACATAAATCCTATTAAATGTGAGGATGTCTACGGAGGCTTGGGATTAACTCAGCGAACTACTTACAAATAAAATGTTTTTTCATATATGCTGTATTAGTCAGCTTCTCCAGAGAAACAAAATCATAGGGTATGTACAGAGAGAGAAAGATTTATTTTAAGGAATTGGCTCATACTATTGTGAGATATAGCTGGCCTGAAATCTTCAGGGAACGCTGTGGGTTGAAGACCCAGGGAACAGTTCACACTGTAGCTCAAGTCAGAAGGACTTCTGCAGACCGCATTCCTTCTTAGTGAACTTCAGTCTTTCCTTCTAAGGCCTTCACCGGATTGGATGAGGCCCACCCATATGAAGTAAGAAAATTTGCTTTAATCAAATTTTACTATTCGAATGCTAATTACTTCTAAAAAAGTACCTTAATAGGGGCATCTAGACTGGCCTTTGACTAAACACTGGGTATGGCACACCAAGCTGACACATTAAATTGCCAATTGCACATTCACACATATACACAGGAACAGTTAGTAGTAAAGAATGTCCATGGAATGAGCTAATTGTCTACCTGCGGGCAGCCATATACTGGAGTTTTCTGGGCTAAAATCCTATGAAATAAAATCAAAGTCAATAGCATGAGACATTCTTCATTCCTAAGAATAAATACCTCGATGGACCTAAGTTGCCCTTTCTGGACATTGAGGTGATTCAGTTTGTGCAGGGTGCTTTAACAGAGTGCTGTAGTGCAAGACCCAGGGCACAGGTTTTAGACTCAGCCCCATCTGAGTTCACACCTTGGCTCCTTTCTAGACTCCCTGCGTGACCTTGGACAACTGATGTAATCTCTTCGGGCTTGTTTCCCAACCTGTCCGGTGAGCACAGAAGCATGGAAGTCGCAGCGCAGTGTGAAGAGGTGTGCGTGAGACACAGAAGGGAGCTCTCGGAGGCACACAACTGTGGCTCAACATAGCAGGGCTGTGAGAGCGAGCCAGAATGGGTTTCAAATCATTACCTCCCATGTGCAGGATAACAAAGGCAGACGCACATGAAGGCCATAAGGACACCTGAGCAGTAAAAATATCTGAGCTTCAAGGCAGAAGGGGAATTGGCAGTGGCCAAGACTCCACAGGGTTTCTAGGCAGGTGAGGCCGTGGAAGATGCAGCCAGTTGGTCCAGGACCAGGTGTAAGGGGATGACCGTCTCATGCTGATTTCACAGGGCAGTTAAGAGCAGAAAACACAATCAGGTTGGCAGGGTATCTGAGTGTCTTGAACATTCTAGAGCAAAAATATTTCCACACTGTCATGAGAGCTGTCTTTTTTAACATGATCATAGCTGCGTGGAAGATTGGCAGGAAGGTTTAATTGCTTTCCCATGTATTATATGCAAAATTTCTATGAAATAGATTTACCTAATACATGGTTAAGATACTGCTGTACAGATGAGTTCAGCTCCACTAATACCAGACTAATCCTTCCCAATGAGAACAACCATAAAATCTGAGAAAATATTGTTGAAATGTATTTAAAATTGTCATAAAACTAATACAGCAATAAAAAGAAATTATAGAACTGAGGTTTGAGAGAAAAATAAAACAGGTGAGTCTAACATTTGGGGACATTTACCCCAGAAGCTTCTTCTCTTGCTGAAATGAGCAACAGAACACAAAGTGATGACCAGAGCCTCTGAGAGACTCCCAAGGATAGAGAAAAAACTGGATCTCAGGGTACTCCAGGAATAGAGGGCTGCTCTATAAATATCTAGGCATCAAGTTGGATCAAAGAGTTAAAACCTAAGAATAAAGGGGAAGCACCTGGGAGGCACAGCCTGTTAAGCATCTGACTCTTGATTTTGGCTCAGATCATGACCTCAGGGTCACGGGATTGAGCCCCAAGTTGGGCTCCATGCTCACTAGGGAGTCTGCCTGAGATTCCCTCCCTCTTTCTCTGCCTCTCTCCCTGCTTACATACTCTCTCTAAAATAAAAATAATCTTTAAAAAAAACTAGGAATAAAGATAAACTAGAAATAAACTGACTTTCAAAAATAGACAATAGTCAAGCATTGATCCACACCTGTCCCTAAGAGTCAAGGTAACCCCAGCTTTGAATCCCCTTGCCTAGTTAGGGTCCTCTGTGTAGGAAGAGAGCTTCACACTGAGCCTCAAATTATTTCTGCAAGTTTTCAAATACAATGTCTGCACCCAATCAAAAATTATCATGCATGAGGAGATAAGAAAACCTTGTTTAAAATACAGAGAAATCTCAACCCACAAGTGACCCAGACTATGGCATTGTCAGACACGGGCGGAAAGTAACAAGGCTCAACGTGCTTAAGGAAATAAAGGACAGGCTGAGAATTTTTGCACGGAACTAGAAACTATTTTTGTGGAGAGCTACAAAGTATTTATAAAAGCCCAAGCAGCTCTTCAAGAACCAAAAAATATAATGACACCATGTTAAATGAATTTAATAGAAAATTATGAAGAGCTGAAAACAGAATTAGCAAGCTGACAGGTTGGTCAGTAGGAATTACCCAGATAACATGATGAAGATGACAGAAAGAACACAGGAGAGGCAGGGATGTGGCAAGAAGGTCTCTGTTACCTGCAACTGAAGACCCAGACACAAAGAGAAAAATAAAGAAGCAGAGGAAATTATGATAATTTTCCAAAACTAATGAAAGAACTAAAGCCACACGTTCAGTCAGCTCCATAAACCCAAACAGGGTAACTACAAAAACCCCCCACTTACACACAACATCGGAAAATGCAGAAAAACAAGTGAGAAATCAGGCAGAGAAAAAAGACGAGTGATTTACAGAGTGGTGTCAGTAAGAGTTACAGCTGACTGTTTTCTAGAAACGACAGAAGACAGGAGAGAACCAAGTTCTGACTTCAAACAGCAGCAACAAAACCAAGAATTTAAATTAAGATTCTAGGAAAAAATATATCTCAAGAATGAATGTAAAATTAAAAGATGTGGAGGCAAAAATGGACAGAATCCATCAGCATGAAGACCACTCTGAGGGAAAGGCTGAAGGAAGTCCTCCCAGTCGAAGAGAAATGAGTCCAGGTAAGACCTGAGACAAGAAAGAGAAGGGTAAACTTCAAACATGCAAGCAAATCTACATAGAAGTGTCCACATCAAGTGCAAAAAATACACAAAGTAAATAACAATAACACAAGCAGTGAGACAAGGCTACACACAGTCAGGGCATCCTATCTTTCCTGTTGTGGCTGGAAACTATTGGTAGGTTATGGTGCCTGTTGCTTTCTCAAGGGTAATCACTGGCTTAAAAAGAGTACATAATGATGAAGATAATGAGAGTGGAGGATGGAACAAATCTTAAACAGTGTAATAAAAAAGGCAATCTTAGAAAGAAAAACATATCTTCCAAATAACAGGGAAGTCATTCACCAAGGAACTGCCAAGCATTGAGCAGGTGTGTAACTGGCCCAGAAACCAGTACCTGGTAAGAAGATCTCAGGTCCCTCATATAGTTGGACTCTGTCTCTTGACCTCTGACACAGAAGGGTTGCGTTGAACTGTGATGATGGCGTCGGATAATGATATATATGTATTATCTGCAATACTATAAAGGCAGGGCCCAGGAAGTAGACAAAAGAACATGGGCTTTGAAATCACAACAAATATAGTTTAGACCCAGTGCAACCATTAAATTACATTGTTTTGTCAGATCTTTTAATAAGAAAGATCTGGAAGAGAAAATACAGAGTATTTATCGTTTTTAAAAGTAAAATGAAACATTATAGTTTTATGACCTTACTCATAATATAGATTTTAAGTGAAATGTAGGTGGTCAGATAGTCAGAAATCCCATGGGGTTGGGAGTGGATGAACCCCAGAAAAACAAAGACCTGGTAAGGAATCTGGTGGTCAAATTATCCCCAAGAATCCATACCACATGATGAATTTCTGAGATACTGAGAGAGTGAGAGGATCCTCAGAGAGGCAACGTAAACAGCCCCAAAACATCTTGGAGCTCTAAGCTTTGAGAATAAGTATGTAAGGTTGGTCCTGCCGGTATCTAGTCAGGAATCACTGCCCTGAGCTTGAGCCTCTTTCACTCTGGTCTGTCAGAAGAAGCTCTGTCCAGTTCAGGAAAGAGCAAAATCATGATCATCAATGACACTGTGCCTTAACCCACACCTTCCTTGGGAACTCTGAGAGAGCCCATCTCACCATGGATGGTGTAAAGCGCAGTGATATTCCTGGTGGAGACTGGTCTATTAGTCTTCCTTCATCTTCTCTCATCTTCCTCTGAGAACTCTGCCTCAGTTTCAACGTCTCACTTCATGGGGCCCTCGGACAGGGATGGATAGCATCCTGATTTCATATGTGAGGATAGATCCATGAGAGGGCCCTTCTGTTAGTCCATATTATAGCCTTTCCCAAAAAACTGTCCCAAACAAGAGGAATAAAACTCCATTAAGGAGAATTTTCAAATCTACTAACCAGGCTCATTATAATGACTAAATCCTAGGGCTTCAGGCTTAAGTTAGATTTAATTAGAGGTAAGCCCCTGAAACAGAGTAAGTTCTACAAACAATAGAATCACCGTCATCCTTATTGTCGTCATCATCTCTCCCATCCTTGTTCTCATCAACATCCACACCATCATCACCACCATATTCATCATCATCGCCATCACCACCATCACCACATCACCATCATCACCATCATCACCACCACCATCACCACCATCATCAACACCATCATCACATCACCATCATCACCACCATCATCATCACCACCATCAACACCATCATCACATCACCATCATCACCACCATCATCATCACCACCATCAACACCATCATCACATCACCATCATCACCATCACCATCATCACCAACACCATCACCGCCATCATCACCACCATCATCACCATCACCATCACATCATGATCCACACCATCATCACCACCATATTCATTATCATCACCATCATCACCATCACCATCACCACCATCACCACCATCACCACCATCACCACCACCATCATCACCATCACCATCATCACCATCATCACCACCACCATCATCACCATCACCACCATCATGATCCACACCATCATCACCACCATCATTATCCATCATCATCGTTACTAGCATCATTATTCTGGAGCTGGCATATTATTTCTTCCTTCTTTGCTTTTCCAACCTCCCACACTCCTGAGTGCTCCACCTCAGACCTCTGGAATGAAGTGCACCCAGCCATGCCCATATCAGAGGCACTGGCAAAGTGGCGTGCTCCCCACTGACCACATGAAAATGGCAGGGATGCATGTCAACAGCAGCCATGCACTGTGTGAACCAGGCACACCACAGACAAGCCTGGACACATGGCTTTGAGCTCAGTGGACACTGAGCAGGAGGGCCCCAGTCCCAGGAAGTGGTATGACCAGATGGCTAAGAATAAAGATAGTGAGAAATTGGCTGCCTGTGATCTTGAAAGCACAATTGACTCATGGCCGTGGGGAGCCTTTTTGGAGACTTTCGCCTTGATGTTTTGAATAGAGCTCATTGTGATGCATGCCTGTTCTGCTTATTTATAGTGATGAGATAAAGCCCAGGTGAGTTCTTTGGCAGCAGGGAATGCTGCTGTTTTTAATCAAAGCAAATAAAAAGACAATCTCTTTATTGAAAATATGTATCCTCAAGGCCTTTTACAGACTGCAGATGTGTGCACCTTAATCTTACATTCCTTTGAAAAATGAATGCTCTTGAAAAGCAATCTATATATTTCTAATTTCACAAGGAAATACTTGAATAGTTTTGCCTTTCTGAAACAGAAAAGAAAAGAAAGGGGTATAAAGTAAGCTGGCTGTGACACAGGAACCATGCCGTGTCACCAGCTCGAAGGCCACACGCTAGGGGAAAACAAAGTTCAAGGCCACCAAGCCTCCGGCTGCTAAGAAGCAAATTCAATTTTGCAATATAAACACGACAAGTCAAGACAAGGACTGAAATACGAGGTTGCAAAGGATGAGCAGAGCAGCAGAACCCAGACTCTCCAGGTGATAGCTGCAGACGTACGTACTGTCAGAAGACACGTCACACCCACAGTGAACCGTGAGGCTGCATGTCACCCCGAGTCCCCTACGCAACAACCACAGCTAGTGGGGCATGTGGATCATCGTGCTGAAATGCAATAAAGGACACATCAACCTCTGTGTGTGTTCATGGGGAGAGACGTGAAGGGACAGGTGTCCTGGCTGAGTGGACAGGAGCCGCACAGTCTCCGACTGAGCAGAGTAGAGAGATGATCTGTCTGGTGCTGGAGCTAAGGAACAGCTTCTGCGTAAATGTTCACTCCTCGAGGCTTCACCATGGTGGTGAATAGAAAATGTATCTTTGGGGCGCCTGGGTGGCTCAGTGGGTTAAAGCCTATACCTTCAGCTCGGGTCATGATCTCAGGGTCCTGGAATTGAGCCCCGCATCGGGCTCTCTGCTCAGCGGGAAGCCGGCTCCCCCGCCGCACCCCCCCCCCCGCCTGCCTCTCTGCCTACTTGCAATCTCTGACTGTCAAAAAATAAAATCTTTTAAAAAAAGGAAAATATATCTTGTTACTGGGTTTCTAATGCGATTTCTTCACCCAACCTGACTAGAAAAAATATATATATTTCTAAATGTCTCTTTATTTTTTAAAAAACTGGTTTGTGTGAGTGCAGATACAATTTTTCCATTTCTTGGGTTGTTTTACTATTCTCACGTGACTCTTACCACCAAACTCACTGATACCTCAAGGAAGTTTTAATGATGAAAAGAATGTCAGCCCAGCAAGATGAGGCACTAGGACTTGGGGTCCGAGCTTGAGGAGAGAAGTGTGTATGTACTTATGAAGTGTGTACTGGGTAGGAGAGTGTCTTCCCCAAATCCATGTCTACCCTGAACCTCATGATGTGACTTCATTTGAAAATAAGGTCTTTGCAGAGATGCCATTAGTTACAATGAGGTCATTCTGGATTGGGCTGGGATCTAACCCAGTGACTGGTGTCCTGATAAAAAGAAAACAGAGCCACAGAGATGCACAGGGATGAAGCCATGTGATGACAGGAGAATAAAGTGACATGTCTACCGGCCCAGGAACACTGAGGATTAAGGGCAACCACCAGAAGCTGGAAGAGGTAGAGAAATATGCTCCCTTTGAGCGTTCAGGGGCACAGAGCCTGCTAACACCTGGGTTTCAAAACTCTGGCCTCCAGAAGTGAACAGAATACATCCGTGTGGTCTGACACCGTCAGGCCTGTGGTACTTGCCACAGCAGCTGTAGGAAACTCATCCTGTCTCCCTTGGCATCTGGAGAATGAAGTCCACAGAACAGCGCCTTCCAGGGGCCTCTACACACTGACAATTCGGGCACCTTCTGAAATCTGTCAAGGGAAGAAACCACTGGAGTTGTTCGGAATTGCTTCCCTTGAGTGACTCTGGCAGCACTCGAAGTCCTGACACGTGCTCTGTGGTCCACCATGGGCCACGGCGTGGTTGCCGGGCCTCTGAGTGAGACCCGTCCTGTCCATTCTTGAGCAGGCTGGCGGAAGACTCTTCCCTTAGTCATCTAACCGGCATTTCCAAAAGCCTGGGGTGGCTTTCATGCCCCAATTAATGGTCGTTAGCGGAGATTCTGGAATGTTACATTAAAGGTTTCAGGTTGCCTCTGCATCTGCTGTTACTTCCTGCCCTCCCCTCTCTCCCCCTCCCTGCCCTTTCCACTCAGCTCAGATCTAGCAAGGCCTTGCCCTCTGTCCGCAAGGCTTTCTCCACTCCCTTCTACCCCGTAGGCCTGTTTTATCCCATTCACCAAGGGTGTTCGTTTCCTACAGTGCTGGAAACTGGTGGCTTAAACCCACACAGTGTTACTCTCCCACAGTTTCGGGGGCCTCACATGTGCAGTCTGGGTGTTGGCAGGGTCCCTGAGGCTCATCCAGGTTTCTAGCATTGCCGCCCCCCTTGGTGCTCCTTGGCTTTCTGCTGCGTCACACTGACCTCTGCCTCTGTCATCACACCATCCCCCTGCATATCTCTGTCTCTCCCCTTACAGGAACATCAGTCAAAGGAGTAGGGTCTAACCTACACCTGCATGACCTCATCTGAACTGGGTTCCATCACCAAAGACCCCACTTCCAAAAAAAACCCACATTCACTATGTACTGGGGGTAGGACGTGCACCTCTTTTCCTGGGAGACACGAGGCAGCTGACAGCATGGGACTGGTTGACACGGGGGCCTGCTGGCCCTCTCTCCTAGCACCGTTCCTTGCCTCACAGCGTCCGGTCTGCATCCAGCCCTGCAGGGCTGTGTAGGGCCCTGTTTCTGAACCGTGCTCTGCATGCAAAGGGTCCCACCCTGGCTGCTGCTGGACCCCAGAGTGCAAAGCCCCCATCACTGCACGCCACCAGTGCTGTGTTCTGGAGTGCTGACCCAAGCCCTACCCTGCCTGGGCATCAGCATCTCCCTCTCCCCCACCCCCACCCATTACGAGGGCCCCTGCCTGGATCTCCTCCTTTGATGGGGTGAATCTCAGACGAAAGAATCCAACTCTTTCTGGTGGGGACATGCTGACAGTAGCCAGGGCCTCTCTTGGTGAGAGCTGTCCCGGAGACCATGTGTCCTAACTTTGCCTGCCCAGTCAGAGCGTGTGGCCAGGGGAATGAGTCCCTGCCCCCACAGAGCTACTCATTTGGGAACTGGGCTTGGCCAGCTGCAGGGGTGGGGTCAGAAACTGCAGACCAGGTTAGGCCATGGAAGGCCCTCTGTGTGTTCTGTAAGGGAAGGCTTCTGCCTTCAGCTTCTCCGTGTCTGTATCTTCGGTGTTTCCAGTGTATAGGGAATTCCCTAAAGAACAAGAGAAGAGAGAAACAAGACCAGACACATAATAATAATACCTAAAAGTAGCCACCAGTTATGAAGGGCTCGTGATGGCAGGACAGCCTTGTAACGGCCTGAGCACATGCCTGCACTACGTTAGAAGACCTCACTAGAGCCTGGAGGTGGGCTTCTGATCTGATAAGGAAGCTGGGATGGAGGTGAATTGACATGCTCAGGCTCACATGAGTGAATAAAGGGCAGAGCTAAGGCCTGAAGCCCACAGCCTTTGGTCCTGCACTGTTAGCCACAACGCCTCTGTGCCTGCCTCCCCAGGCAATGGGCAGCTCTGGATGCTCCCGTGTCTGCTTCTGGCCCAGCCACTAGGAGACCTTCTGTTTCAGCTACAGACCCCTTGCCTCTCCAGCAAGGGCCACCCACTCTCTCTGAGGCAGCCAGACCTGCACCAGTAGATGGGCTCAGATGAGATGCAGGGGATGGCCAGATGGAGGCAGGGGACCAAAGCCGGGGCTGCTGGCTCTCTGGCAGCCAGACTGACTGCAGACCCTCGTGCCAGTGGCTATGTGGTTTCGGCACTCCAAGATGCCAAACACCTGCTGGTTCCAATGGGTGGACATGGCCTCTGGGCTGGTGAGACTGAGCAGGCCATTGGCCTCCCCAGGACCAGCACATCACAACATGCACTTTGAAGAAAAACCCCTGGACCATCACCTGAATGAGCCTCTAGCTCACCTTGCTGGACCTCAGTTTCCTTCTACATGACATGAAGAGACAGGATGATGTTATAATTAGGAAGCTTATGGCTCTCTTAGCCTTTTGACTATAAAATTTCCATCAAGACCAAAGTTGGCTTTGCCTCAGCTGGAGACAAACAAATGCAAATCACATGCAGGAGACACCGGGCCGTGCACATGCTGGTCTCCCCCAGACTCTGACCCCTCCATGCTGGCCTCCCTGCTAGTCCTCAAATTTGCCAGCTCCACCTAAGCCTCAAGACCTTTGCCTCTGCTCTTTCCCCTGCCTGGGACACTCCCTTCCACCCCAGACAGCACCATGCCCAGCCTCTGGCCCCTCCCCTTCCTTCTGGGACAGGGGAGCTGGGCAGTCCAGAGGAGGTCTAGCTATCTTCGGGATATATGTCGAGGACACAGCTCTCAAGATTTGCTGAGGGACGGGGATGTGGAGGGTATGAGAAATCAGTGGGAATTATTCTGAGTTCCCTGGGCCCTCATAGTGGGCAGGATGGAGCTGCTGGGTTCCGTGATATAGACAGCAGGGGACAGGTAGTAAGGGCACACTGACGGATTACATCTGAACATGCCGCATCTAGGACACCCCTTGGACTCACTGGATAGCCAGCCACTTAGAAGTGAAAGTCTGGAGTCAATACATGGGTCATGGCTGGAGGTACAAATTGGGAGCCAAGAGTGCACGTATGACATTTAAAATCAGGAGAATGAAGTGACAGCAGAGAAGGGAAGAGGCATCAAGGCTTAGAAAGCAAGTATAGATTGCTCTAGGCAGGATAGACATTTTAACAATGTTTATTCTTCCAATCCAAGAGCATGGAATGGTATTCCATCTTTTTGTGTCTTCTTCCATTTCTTTCATGAGTGTTCTATAGTTCCTTGAGTACAGATCCTTTACCTCTTTGGTTAGGTTTATTCCCAGGTATCTTATGGTCCTTGGTGCTCTAGTAAATGGAATTGATTCTCTAATTTCCCTTTCTGTGTTTTTATTGTTAGTGTATAAGAAAGCAACTGATTTCTATACATTGACTTTGTATCCTGCCACATTACAGAATTGCTGTATGAGTTCTAGTAGTTTGGGGGTAGAGTCTTTTGGGTTTTCCATATAAAGTATCATGTCATCTGCGAAGAGAGAGAGTTTGACTTCTTCATTGCCAATGTGGATACCTTTTATTTCTCTTTGTTGTCTGATTGCTGTTGCTAGGACTTCTAATACTATGTTAAACAACAGTGGTGAGAGTGGGCATCCTTGTCATGTTCCTGATCTCAACAGGAAGGCTGTGAGCTTTTTCCCATTGAGGATGATATTTGCTGTGGGTTTTTCATAGACTGGCATAAAAACAGACACATAGACCAGTGGAACAGAGTAGAGAGCCGAGATATGGACCCTCAACTCTATGGTCAAATAATCTTCGACAAAGCAGGAAAAAATGTACAGTGGAAAAAAGACAGTCTCTTCAATAAATGGTGCTGGGAAAACTGGACAGCTATATGTAGAAGAATGAAACTCGACTATTCTCTTATACCGTACACAAAGATAAACTCGAAATGGATAAAGGACCTCAATGTGAGACAGGAATCCATCAGAATCCTAGAGGAGAACATAGGCAGTAACCTCTTCGATATCAGCCACAGCAACTTCTTTCAAGACATGTCTCTAAAGGCAAAGGAAACAAAAGCAAAAATGAACTTTTGGGACTTCATCAAGATCAAAAGCTTCTGCACAGCAAAAGAAACAGTCAGCAAAACAAAGAGGCAACCCAGAGAATGGGAAAATATATTTGCAAATGACAGTACAGACAAAAGGCTGATATCCAGGATCTATAAAGAACTTCTCAAACTCAACACACACAAAACAGATAATCATGTCAAAAAATGGGCAGAAGACATGAACAGACACTTCTCCAATGAAGACATACAAATGGCTATCAGACACACGAAAAAATGTTCATCATCACTAGCCATCAGGGAGATTC